>JALPQI010002517.1:77500-90000 GCA_025490895.1 Thaumatotibia leucotreta
ATTGATTTGGTGTACTGACATTTGTTGTTGTTATTGTAGAAATTTTCGGACGCTAATTCTAGAGTTTTGAGGTTGTGCAGTTTAACATGGGAGATCGGAATCTGATTGAAAATGGGAGACTTGTGTGCTTTGGCGGCTTCCTTGGCTGCTTGGTCAGCTAGCTCATTCCCGGGAATGCCGCAGTGGGCCTTAGCCCAGATGAAGTGTGTGGGTGTGTTAGTGTGTGTGTGTATGAGTTTGTGTATTTGAACTACGATGTGGTTGTAGTTGTTGGGATCCGTAATCGCCATAAGGGATGACTTGCTGTCTGAGAACAGGAGGAGCTCGCGTGGATGGTGTTTGTAGGCCAGTGTGAGACATTCCTTGATTGCAACGAGCTCCGCCTGGAAGACAGAACAGCAGTCGTGGAGTTTGAGTTTCTTCGTGATCGTCGGGTGATTGGGCCTCACGATCACAAAGGCTGCACCTACCCCGTCTTCGCTCTTACTCCCATCCGTGTAAGCTCTCCAGGTGTCGGGAGTGGTTGTTGCGTGCATAATGACAGTCTCATTATGTTCGGCGATGTTATTTACCTCAGAGAATGGTATTGTGACTCTCTTGGAGGGATGTAGGAGCTCTGACGGTGATGCGAGGCGTTCCATTGGGAGATCGTGCGGGAGGTATGCGGCGTGCCCCAGCCGCCTGGCGTTCTCCACCTCCGCTGTGCATGCTATGCGTGCTGGTAAAGGCGGAAGGTTGGCGAGTGTAATGGACAGTATAGTACTAAGCGTCTTAAACCCCCGCACGATCTTAATGGCGAATAGGCGCTGCAGGGAAAGTAACTTGCTCTCGACGCATTTGAACTTTAGGGCGTCCACCCAGACGGAAGCCGAGTAGGTAATGATTGGCGTAATGACTCCGTAATAAATGGTTCTGATGTTTTCCGGATGGACTCCCCAAGTTGGGCGTATGAAGGCTTGGAGCCTCATGAACAGCTTTTTGGCTTTGTCCACGACGTAGTTCGCGTGTTTGACAAATTTAAGCCTGCTGTCCATGATGACTCCAAGATATTTGATGTGAGAGACAAAGGGAACTTGGGTGCCTTCGCAAATGATTTTAATTTTGGCGGCCTTGTTTGTGAAGGCAATGGCTTGGGTCTTGTCTGCTCCAAACGTGAGCTTAACGCTGTTGCCCCACTCAACAATGCGCCCAATGGCTCGATTGGTGCGACGTTCCAGGTCCTCGGCGTATTTGGCGCTACAGATCAGCGGCACGTCGTCAGCGTAGGCTTGAAGGTGACAACCCGGGGGCATCTCGGTCTCGAGGAGCTCGTCCAAGATAAGGTTCCACAAGACCGGTCCTACGACCGACCCTTGGACGCATCCCCTGGTCATCACCTTCATTGCTGAACAGTCGGAGAAGTTGACATTTACCGACCTGTCCGTGACGTAACTTCGTAACATCCGGTAAATGTTACGCGGACAGTCATTGTGCTGCAGTCTGGTGAAAATCGCAGGCCACCAAGCCATGTCAAACGCCGATTTTATGTCGAGCGAGACGGCCAGAACTTGTTCGCCGACATTTTTCGCGCCTGAGACAATGTCGAGAGCGTCTTGGATGGCAGTTGTGGTGTTAGTTTGCAGGCGGAAACCATATTGCCGACGAACTATCTTGCCCTTGAGGTGGAGGTGATGGGTCAGTCGATTAATGATAAGTTTTTCGAGAAGCTTTCCAAACACTTTCACTAAACCGATGGGCCGGTAGGATGATGACTTGGTATAGTCATTTTTATTCGGCTTTGGAATGATTTTAGTTACGGTGGACTTCCAGGTGGTCGGGAAGTATTCAAGTGCTAGGCACCTGTTCATTATTTGCGTGATCGTGTCAGGAAAGCATTCTGCGAATTGGTAACAGATGTCAGAGGTCAAGTGGTCATCGCCGGGGGCCTTTTTGTGTCCGATGGTCTTGAGCGTCTCAAGAACTTCGGTATTGGTAAATGGTGGCTCGTCTGGATGTTGTGGTTCGTTATCCACTTGGCCTCTAATACCCTTCTGCTGGTCAGTGTCCTTGTTGGGGTCATCATCCGGGTAGAATACCTTGAGGAGGTTCTCGGCGGTGTCCTTGGAGCTGGTGGTGTAGCTACCATCAGGGAGCAAGAGAGTGGCAGGGGGCTGGGTGATAGGTCGGGTGCGCATAATGCGGTTGGTTATGGACCATACATCTTCTTTCCCCTGCCGCTCGCAGAAAGCTCGAAACGTGGCAGTAGAAGCAGCACAGCACGCGTCAGAGTACTGCTTTCTCAACTTGTCCCTCTCCTGAACAATTTCAGCGATCGGCAGACCTCGCTTTACGGCCTTGCTAAGCTTGTGGTGGTTTTTAATAACCTGTGCTTTAAGCGCAGGTAGGTCGTCGCTCCACCAAAGGGGGCGGCTGGGCGGTTTTTTGGAGCGGGGCAGAAGTACCTCGCATGTAGTCTGTATGGCGTGGGTAGTAGTTTGAATAATATGGTCAAGTTCTTCTTTGGTGCAGTGGTGAATATCTGCAGTGTTAGGGATTTTGTTGGCTAGGCTGGTACGAAATTCTTCTTTGACGGCGTCCCATTTAATATTGGTAGTATTGTATCGGAAGGTGGACAATTTGAGTTTTTTATTAAATTTGGAACCGTTGTTATTGAGAAGCGGAATAGAGAAGGTGATGGCATTGTGGTCAGAGGAGGGGCAAATACTGGAGTTGACGCGCCAGTTCTGGATATCTATTAGGTTCTGCCCACAACGGGAGTGGTTACTAATTAAGGTGATATCTACTATTGAGGCCCGCGGGAGGCCGTGGGTAATAGTTTCAAATGTGGGGTCGGTGCCAATGTTGCAGATGGTAAGGTCGTGCGATATAGTAAGGTCCGCGATGAGGTTACCTCTGGCATTCGGCAGTTTACATCCCCATGAAGGATGCCAGCCATTAAAATCCCCCCCGATGATGTGCAGAGAATCGGTCGAGTCGTTGAGGAATTTCTCAAGCTGTTTCAGGGTGTCGTGAGGGTCAGTCCTGGGCTCAACATAGATGGACGACAGGAGGACCTTCCTGCCGGTTCTCTGCGTCAATTGGACAATGCTAAGGTTGGGAGTTGAGAACTTAGTTATGCCCAGGGTACTGACCCCGGAGTTTTTTATGAGAAGAGCAGCTTTGATCTTTCTGTCAGGGGACGGAAACTGGTAGGTGGTGAATCCTGGCACATCCCTCATGATATTGCTGCCGGCTGGTATGTATGGTTCGCTGATGAAAGCGAAATCGCAGGAATCTTGACCGCTGAGATGCAGCGCCATTTCTTGGTAAGCGTTCCTGCCATGGCCCAAGTTGATTTGGAGTGCATTATATGTGTTTTTAGGTGGATTGACGTGTGCCTGTAGGTTTCTATGATCCATAGTTTATGCGTGATTTAACTTTGGATTCCATAAGGGTTCGGAGTGGGCAGGTAACGGAGGTGGCGCTGTGCTGATGAGAAGAGGGGACGGGTAAACGGGGGTTGGTGTTGCGCTGTGAGGAAGTGCAGTTGAAGCACTTGAGTGCATTGCGGGATTCCTTGACGGGGCAGCCTGCGAATTCGTGCTCAGCCGAGGCACAGTGGGAGCACGCAATGGAGCCCTTGCAGTGCTTTTTGGTGTGCCCGTATTGCAGGCACTTAAAGCACTGTAGCAAAGGGACATGCTCGCATGCATGCACCCTCTGGTGGTCTATGTTGACCTTGCCTATGGAAATTATGGCTTGAAACACGTCTGGGGAGGCTATAAGTACCGCATTGTAGAGGTGAGATTTGCGATTACCTCTGCTAAATTGGTATACGAGGTCCGTGTCCGATGAGGCCTTACTTTTGATGTCGGGGTTTTGTTGGAGAATAATCTCCGCCAACAGGTCCTTAGGTGTGTCTGCACTGATTCCTTTAATGATGACCGACGGTTTGAGAGTGCGCGCCGGTTCGGCGGTGACGTCGCTATGTACGGAGTTTGATTTTGCCAGTGCCGCATCCCGCTGAACAACGTTGTCAAATTCAACCCGGACTTTGTTGTTCGAGACGAACTTAGCGGCAGCTGGGGCGAAGGTCATATCGCGGAAGGATACAGTACTTCTCCAGGCCTGGAGGGTTTCCGATGAGGACTTGACGGGTTTTTTAGGGGCGATAATAATTGCCGGTCTGCTAGTTGGGGGGTTTGTACGTTGAGAAGGACGAGGTTCCTTCACGTTATCCCGACGTGTCGGTTTTGTAGCTGCTTTACTGGCGTAAGTTTCCGGAGGGTTCGGGGTGATAGAAGTTGGAAGGGTGGTGGTGGGTGCGTGTTGGCAGTGGGCGGTGAACTCTCCCAGCTCTTCTCGAATGGCAGCTTTGATCACTGCAACCGTTGAGGCGTTGGTGGTGACATACGCATCGTCCCCGTCAGTCTGTGCACTAATAGTGCGGGTGTTGAGACTGCGCGGAGTCGGATGATTGAAGGAGGGCCTGCCAGGAGAGGTAATGTATGGCGTATTCTCCGCGCCCAGCGTTTCAACTTCCCGAATGTATGTTTGGATGTGGTTTCGCAGGTCATTAACGCACTTGTCAATTGCAATTCGGTTATGTTTGGTCACACTTTTGTTTGCGTGTAGCTGGGTGTGTATCTCGTCTAGACTAGGTTTAAGAAGCGTCCAGAGGCGTGACGCTCGACCTCCATCAGAGGAGGTTCCACTGAGCCACAACCTGTCCATCTCGGAGGTTTCTGCAAGACTCGGGGCATCCGGCGTGAGGTTCGCCGGTGCCGCCCCGAGGGCTGCCCGCTCCGGTGTTCTTTGCGGTGTGGCTGCGGGTTTGTCCTGTGCTGTGACGTGAGGTCTGGGTGGCAATGTGCCAGTCTGGACGAGTTGGTCTGCTATTGCGGGAGGGAGCAAGACGTCCGAACGAGTTTCGACTGTGAAGGTCACGTTGTGTGTCTCTCCCGCAACTCCAGGTCGCTCTGGGGCAGAATTTTGCGATCCCAGTTCCGCCTCCTGAGGCGCTTGGGGGGCTTGCTCTTGCTGTGGTTGCATAGAGCTTATTCCCTGAGCCCCACGGGCTTTGTGAGGCGATTGGGGAGGTGTCCTGTACATTCCGTACATTCCGTATGTGCAAAAATAAGAAAATTTGAAAAATTAATAACAGGTGAACTATTGCTTGGAAAATTATTGTTGATAGTTTAAAAAGTAGGTCTTGTTTAGATCTTTAATTGTGCCAACTTACAGATTTTTAAGTCTATAAATAGCGAAGATAAAAATTTATATATGTGGACTTTTTAATTTAATGAAAAAATGAATTTAAGGGATGAAGAAGCTATTTGTAAGAGAACAATGTTAATAAAAGATGAAGATATGATCAAGAGCTATTGAATAAGCAAATAAAATCACGAATTGACCGTTTGGAAACAGAAATATTGAGGCTCAAAGTGCGTTGCTAAGACACTTTTTGCAGGCACCGAAAAATTTGGGAAAGTCTGACAAAATTTGTATTAAGAGTGTGAGAAATTTCAGGATTAAACAGAAGGGTAATTTAATGTGTACAGAGAGCTACTAAAATGTGAAAACAGAAGAGATATATACTTATAAACGGCAAAATGGCAGCTGGTTGAAAATTCGGACTTACAAAAACTACTAAAAAATTAATATCTTAAAAACTACTGAAGCTAGAGAGTTGAAAACAGCACTGAAAAAACGGGGCAACAATTCTTTAAATTATAGGTGAAAATCAGAATTTTCCAATCACTTTGGCTGAACAAAATTTTCGAAAACGTTGATTTTCTATAAAAAAGATGAGGGAGATGACTTTTTGAATTTATGAGAAAACTATTGGAGATATCGGGAAAATGGTATAGACATAAAAGTTTGGAAAAAATTTAAGGAATCTAAATTGCAAAACAAAATAAAAATTGACCGGCGGAAACTAAAGTTATGTGTTAAAAACAAGATTGCTCAGAGGTTTTCATGAGGGTACGAATTTTTTGTAGAAATGTTAAAATTTAAGACTGAAGCTAAGTAGTAAGAATTTATTGTAGTTACAGGTAATTTAAAACTAATTGAAAGGAACAAAATTGAAAAAGAAAATGTGAAAAATTTGGAAAAATGAATTAATTATGAATTTTTGAAAATTTGCAAAGTTGAGTTAGAGAAAAAATTAAATAATTCCGGAACCAGAAGGGCTAGGGGGCTACAAGTGGTATCAAAAAAGTGGGGCAAATTAGGTTCACAATTGTGTCAAAATGGGTCACTTTCGTGTGTTTAGAAGTTGGTTAGGTTAGGTTGGTTAGGTTAGGTTAGGTTGGTTAGGTTAGGTTAGGTTAGGTTAGGTTAGGTTAGGTTAGGTTAGGTTAGGTTAGGTTAGGTTAGGTTAGGTTAGGTTAGGTTAGGTTAGGTTAGGTTAGGTTAGGTTAGGTTAGGTTAGGTTAGGTTAGGTTAGGTTAGGTTAGGTTAGGTTAGGTTAGGTTAGGTTAGGTTTTTTTTTTTTTTTTTTTTTTTTTTTTTTTTTTTTTATCAGAGTCGGTTATTAGTACTAACAGCCCCCGTGAGGGATACGGGCGACTGGTAGACGTAAACTTTAGGTTCCCGCTTTTGGATACGGGCTACCTGTATATTTCTGTTTTGTTTATTTGCCTGTGTTTATTTCATCTTTCGTGTTTTCTAAACTATTGTTGTTAAACGATTATGTTTTATTAAATTTCTTTAGGGTGTTTACAATATGTGTTATGTATTTTACGAACGATTCGATTGTGCTCTCCTTTACTATTAGCTCTTCTAAATTGTAGGGATTAATATTATGTATGCTGCAAAGAAGTTCATGATTTATTCGTTTCGCACTGTATTTGGGGCAATCCTCTAAAAGATGTTTAAAAGTTTGTGGCGTGGAGCTGTCGCATGGGCAAGTGTTGTCCTGTGTGATTTTGTGTCTGTGGAGGTAAACTTTATTATATCCGTGGCCGGTGAGTACTTGTGTTAAGTGGAATGTAATTGGTGTGTGTTTGCTCAGTGTATTTATGTTTTGTATTGAGGGAAGCCATGTTTTTAGGTGTTGTCCTGTGGCACTTTCCTGGTATACCTGTTCGTGTCTTGTCGTGTATTCCATGCGCAGTTTTTTCCTATGGTAGGACAGTGGAAATCTGCAGTAGTCAGGCTGCTTATGTAACGTTGCCGCGTGTTTCGCAGCAACGTCAGCAGCCTCATTACCCATTAATCCGTTGTGAGCCTTTATCCACGAAAATTCAATGTCGTTTCCTAGTTGTTTAATTTGAGCAATTATTTTGTGAGCGTTGCTGATAGTGGCATTAGTGCTGCTCCTATATTTGAGCTCCTGGAGCGCAGCTCTAGAGTCAGAGAACACAATTGTTTGTTTCAGTCCGAGTGTCAGGCATAGCTGGCAGGCTTGCTCAATCGCCAGACACTCGGCCTGAAACACTGTGCAACTGCCATGCAGTTTGTACTTTTTAATTGTTTCTCTGCCATCCGGAAAGCAAATGACTACCGCCGCACCCACGCAATCGTCGTGTTTGCTCCCATCTGTGAAGACTCTGGTCATATCGGCTGTGTAGAAAGGGTCCAAATCCTGCTGAGTATACACCTCTTTGAAGTCGATTTCAGCTCTATGTGCAGGATGCAAGAGGTCCTCCACCGGAGTCCTCTTATCATATAGTATGTCTTCAGGCAGGAATTTAGTTATGCGAGTCCTCTTAGTTTTCTCCAGCGATGCCACTTCTTTTATCTTCAATGGAAGAGGTGTGAGCCCCGCAAGCGCAATCGCTCCAACAGTAGGAAGGGTTCGGAACCCGTGGACGATTTTAATTGCGAACCCACGCTGCAGACTTAGCAAGGCATTTTCAACTTTTCTGTAGTTGACGGCCGAGTACCAAATCTCTGCAGCGTAGGTTACAATTGGTTCAATGACCTGACGGTAAATGGTTTTTATATTATCAGCGTGTACCCCCCATGTGGGTTTTATAAAGATACAAAGTCGTTTAAATATTTTGATCGCTTTGTTGATTGCATATTCTGTATGTTTGATAAAATTTAAGTTTTGGTCAATTATTACTCCAAGGAGTTTAAAGTGGTCGCTAAATGGGATGGGCGTGTGGTTCATTATGATTTTTGCTGATTTTGCTTTTACAGTTGGCGTGATCATCGACGTTTTATGAGCTCCAAATTTGAGTTTATTGTTATTTCCCCACTGGTGAATGCTATCAAGTATCCCGTTTATTTTCTGCTCCAGTTCGTTAACATTACCTCCAGAACATATCAGCAGCACATCATCAGCGTACGCCTGTAGATGGCTACCTTCAGGCAAAGGAAGATCCAATAGCGTGTCCACGATTGTGTTCCAGAATATTGGTCCCAGAACAGAACCCTGGACACACCCGAGCGACTGTTCCTTTGTGAAGGTAGCATCCACATAGTTTAATGTGACTTTCCTATGCGTGAGGTAGCTGCGTATAATGCCAAATATGTTGCTGGGACACTGTACATTGATGAGCTGGTTGAGGAGGGCTGGCCACCAAGCATGGTCAAAGGCTCCTTCAATATCCAGTGAAATAGCCGCAACCAGCTTGTGTTCAGCTTTGTACTTTCTTATTTGGTTGACAGCGTTGTGAAGAGCATCTGTGGTAGAGTTCTGCTCTTTGAACCCATACTGCTGCTGGCTGCAAGCGTTGTGAGTACGCAGAAAATATGTGAGTCGTTGCGCGATTAGTTTTTCTAGGACTTTGCCCAGCACGTTTATCAGCCCTATGGGTCTGTAGGCAGAGACGTCCCTGTAATTGTCTTTGCCAGGTTTCGGTATCGTTTTAATAAAAGCAACTTTCCAGTTATTGGGGAAATAATGAAGCTGTAGACATCGGTTATATAGTTTCGTCATTTGAACAGGGTAGACCATAATTACGTGTTTGCAAATATCCGCTGTAAGGTGGTCTATCCCTGGGGCTCTTTTTGGACTCATGTTGTTTATTATCTCTACAAGCTCCGATGTAGTAAAAGGCGGTTCATTAGCGATGTTATTGTTATTTTGGTTAATATTCATGTTGATCTTATTTCTTACTTGGGTGTGGTATGCTGTGTCTGCAGTGAGGGAATCGTCAGGAAAGAATTTTTCGGCCAGTTTTTCTGCAGTGTCCTGTATGCTAGTTGAGTACTTATTATTGTTGAGTTTTAAGGTTGCTGGTGGTTGTGGCTGTGGAGTGCTTTTGAGAAGGCGGTTTGTGATTGACCAGACATCGTCTCTACCCTGGCTCTTGCAGAACTCCCGAAAGTGTTCTGTAGAAGTAGAACGTATCTTCTGCGCATATTCTGCTTTAGCATGTGTCAATTCGCTAATTATGCTGGTGAGATCTTTCTTACCACGTTTCAAATCTTGAAGGCGGTGGTGGAGGTGAATGACCTTCTTTTTCATATTAGTGAGCTCCTCGGTCCACCATATGGCTCTCTTGTGTTGTGTTTTGCGTGTGAAGATTTTGTCTGATGTTTTGGTTATAATTGTTGTGAATTTTGATATGTATGTGTCTATTTCTTCTGTTGTTAAGGTATCTATGTTAACGTCGTTTAGATGAGTGGGCTCCATATTCTTCTTTAGTTCCTGTTCAAATTTATTCCAGTCAGCCCTTTCGGTATTATATTTATAAGTCGATATAGATGTTTTAGATTTCGTTTTTATCAAATTAGTGTCTATTTTAAATTGTATTCCACGGTGGTCCGAAGAGGTCACAACGCCAGGATTCACCCTCCAGTCAAGGATCTTGTTGGCTATCCCCATGGTTGCTACAGTGAGGTCCACTATGGATGTTCTTATTTGTCCGTGCGTTACCGTCTGGAAAGTGGCCTCATTACCTGTATTGCAAACCACGAGGTCGTTTGCTATTAAGAGGTCCATTATAGCTCTACCTCTGTCATTATTCTTAGTGGAGCCCCATGCTGTATGCCATCCGTTCAGGTCCCCGCAAATAATATGGTCATTATTTGGGTACATCTTGAGCATTTGCTCCAGGTGGTCGAGTGTGTTGGATGGGTCCTCACCGGGCTCCACATAAACAGAGGTAAGTAGTAACTTTTTGCTTGGCAGTGAGAGTTGGACAGTGCAGAGATTTGTAGTCGCGCATTGGGTGATTCCAATATAGTTACCCAGCTTTTTGCGGATAGCTACACAAGCTTTGGCCCTGTTGTTTCCATCAGCATGCTGATATATGTCATACTCATCAATGCCGTTCATAGTACTTTTATTTCCTACAAACGGCTCAGTGATGAATATGACATCGTATTCGCATTGTTTGGCACACTGTATGAGTTCCTGCAGAGCGTTGCTACCTTTCCCCAAGTTGCATTGCAAAGCAGAAATTGTCCTGTTATGATCAATCTTTGGGACGCCTTTAGCAGTACCGTATAGCCTGTCTGGCTATACGGTCCCACTTGATCCATTCACTGCAAGCTTGACTGTATGCGTAGTGCTTGTGATCCCTGTCACTGTTGACACAATTAATGCAGCACGGTGCAGTCTCTCGAGTGCTGCAGCTGCGTGTGTCATGGTCACCAGCGCAGTAGGCGCATTTATATTCAGATTTACACTCCGTTGCGCGATGTCCGAATCCATGGCACTTAAAACATTGTATGATCGGTGATTGGTCTACCGCTAGCACGGATTGAAATCCGATTTTTAACTTCTGACCCTGTGTTGCAGCCCATACTTGCGGGCTGACTTCTACAATAACATTCTTTACTGAGTCATTTCGGCCTTTCGCAGTGCGTATGTATTTGATGGATTTGTTGTTCTCCGCGACACCAGCCAATAATCCAGAGTTCTGTTTAATTATGGCGTCCTCAATTTTTGTACTCGCGTACTCCGGGACGACGCCAATAATCCTTAGGTTAGGGTTACGCTGTTTGGGCACGTCGACGGTTATACTGGCAGTTTTGGCTTTGATCGCTGCACTTAATTTTTCCCTATCCTCATTAGATTCGCAACTAATGAGCACCTTGTTGTTACGGGTTTCTCTCATACTCTTAATCCCTACTCCTATGTCGACGACATTGACCTTTTTCTTAACTTCTTTTAAAACGTCCTTGCCGTCATGCCTAGGGTCGATAGACTCGAGCAAAATGACGAAGTTTGCCGGCGGTGGGGTCGCTGCGAGGGGTCGGTTTGATTTGGGTCTGTAAGGTCTGCCGACGGCGGGTGTGGCCATGTCATCTTCATGACTTGCCCCCGCCGCCGCCGCACGTGCAGCCTCAGTTTTGTGTTTCTTATTTTTACCTTTGCCGACGACTGATGAGAATGTCTCATCTGGTTGTCTGTCGACGTGTATTCCGCTTTCTTCATTTTGCAACGTCTTCATAACTATCTCTTTCAAGGCCACTTGCTCGGCGCGTATTTTTGAGATTTCAGCCTGCACCCCCGCAATTATATCTTTTTTCAGCTGGGTAGAGTCTATGGCTGGTTCCTGTGTCTGTGAGGTGGGCGATTTGTTTACGCGGTCCGCGCCAATTACCTCCATCTCATTGGTGAATCTGTTTGTGGCATCGCGTATGGCTTCGACAGCTTTAAGTATCGTCATTTTGTTCGACTTCGTAACGCTCCTGTTCTGTTTCAGTTGCGTTACGATGTCGTCCAAATTTCGAATGACCTCCATACGGTGCCTTCCCGCACGAGTCTTAGAGCTGGGGCTGCTGATGGATGTATCCCTACTCATCCATAGCTGCCCCATTTCAGTGATGTCGGAGTTAGGGCTGCCAGCAGTAATGACTGGCACTTCCGGCGCCGGAGTAGCGGCCGGTGTCGTCACTGGGTCTGCCGTTCTCGTTACTGGCAGCGGTGTTGAAGTGCCAGTCTCAACTACAGGCCTGTGCACTTCCGCTTGTATCACGAAAGTCTGGTTTACAATGGTTTGCTGTCCCGGCTCGTCATCCTGCAGGTTGATAAGTGCGTGTTCTTGTTCCAGGCGCTCAGCCGATTGCTCAATTATAACGCCGGATGTCGTGCCGGATACATTTTCACTTTCCGCTGTGAGCGTCAGTATTTGGGGGGTCGTGCGTGCCTTTTTAGGCGATGTAGGAGGTGTTCTGTACATTTTCATAACTCGTTAGTAACGAAAAACTGAAAATTCGATATCTCCGAAAATATATACAATACAAATAAAAACTAAAAAGAACTAGTTAGGGATTTATTAAAACTATATTTTAAAGTTGTTTTCAGATTTTTAGGTTAATTAACGGCAAAAATATAAAATAAAATCGGACACTTTTTCTGATTTCTTAAATTGTTGATTTACTTCGTCAGTTTTAGAGATACGTGAAAACAGATAAGACAAAAAATGGCGAAATGGATGCGTTCTATAAGAAACAGGAATAAAAAACTAAGGTTACCGTACAGTTATTGAGAAATCTTAAGTTGAATGTGGTTGCCGCCACACTTCTTGCAGGCGCCAAAATTTCTGTAGGTATTTTTAAAATTTGTATGGAAAAATTGTTTAAATCTATGAGAATTCTACTTGGTAATTTAA
>JALPQI010002517.1:95000-97876 GCA_025490895.1 Thaumatotibia leucotreta
TCTTTCTGTCGATTAGATAACTGCGGATCGTGTTATATAGATTGTTAGGACAGTTGATGTCGCGCAGTTTATTTAGTAGTGCTGGCCACCAGGCGTGGTCAAAGGCGCCTTCGATGTCCAAAGAGATGGCCAGCACCAGTTGTTTCTTCTCCTTGGCTTCCTTCATGACCTGGATGGCCCTGCATAGCGCATCTGTCGTCGACTTTTGCTCTCTGAAGCCGTATTGATGTTCGCTGCAAGTCGCGTTTCGTGTCATGAAGTAAGTAAGTCGCTTGGCAATAAGTTTTTCGTAGATCTTGCCAAAAACGTTAATTAGTCCTATGGGCCGGTAAGATGCGATATGATTATACTTATTTTTATTTGGTTTTGGGATTGTTTTTTATGAAAGCGACTTTCCAAGGAGACGGGAAGTGGTTGAGGTCAAAGCATCGGTTGTATATTTTTGTTGTGAGGTCGGGGTAAGCTTCGAAGAACTGTTTACAAATGTCCGCAGTTAAGTGATCTAACCCAGGTGCCTTTCTCGGGGCCATGTAAGTGATTGCTTCCCTTATTTCGGCCCTGGTGAACGGTGGTTCGTTGTTGTTATTATTGGTCTCAATTAAAGAATTATTTCTCATGATCCGTTGGCTTGGTGTATCATTATCAGGGTCGTCATTAGGGAAGAATCGAGCCAAGAGTTTTTTGAGCAGTGTCTTCTGCGGATGTTGTATGATTGTGCTCATCCAGCATTAACGTGGCTGGTGGTTGTGGGGGCGGTCTGCTTTTCAGCAGGCGATTTGTCACACTCCAAACATCGTCTTTGCCTTGTTTATTACAGAACTCCCTGAAGCCTGCGGTGGAAGTTTCGCGCATTTTTTTGGCGTATTCCTCCCTAGCCTCAGTGAGTTCTGCGATGATATTGGTAAGGTCTTTGTTACCCTTTTTCAAATCCTGAAGTCTGTGGTGAAGGTGGATGACTCTCTTTTTGTGTATAGTCAGCTCTTCGGTCCACCATGGCACACGATGAAATTGTGCTTTCCTGGTAAGTGTTGTATCGCAAGTCTGTATGATTGTGTTTGTTATGTCAGTGATATATTGGTCTAGTTGATGTGTATTTAGTGTGTCAATATCTGTGGCGTCATAAGTCTTGGCAGCCATATTATTTTTAAGTTTATTAATGAATTCTTCCCAGTTTACTCTATCTGTGTTATATCTATATGTGGATGTGGTTGTTTTATTTTTTGTTCTATTATTGTGTAGGTTTATAACGAATTCTATGCCATGGTGGTCCGATGAGGGTATTAAGTTGTGATTGACTTTCCAGTCCGATATCCTGTTGCCTGAGTTAATAGTGGCCAGTGTAAGGTCAATCACAGATGTTCTGACCCTCCCGTGGGTAACAGTTTCGTAGGTAGGTTCGTCCCCTACGTTACATATTATTAGGTCATGGTTTAGTATGAGGTCATATACCAGGTTGCCCCTATCGTTATTTTTAGCGGATCCCCAGGCGGTATGCCAGCCGTTCATGTCGCCACAGATGACATGTTCGATACGGCTATTGTTTATTATCAGTTGCTCCAAGTGAGCAAGTGGGTGTGCAGGATCATCACGTGGCTCAATGTATACCGATGTGACTAGAATTTTCTTATTATTCGCTAGTGTTATTTGGACGGTAGAGCAGTTGGGAGTTGTATATTGGACAAGCCCAATGTAAGCACCCAATTTTCTTGTTAACAGCGATGCACGCTTTGGTCGGGGTTTTGCTAATTTGGTTGGTGCACTGATATAGATCGTATCCATCTATTTGCTTCATTGTACTGCCTTTGCCTACGTAAGGTTCAGTTATCATCAGAAGATCATAGGAGTTTCCTCTAGTAGCCTCAATAAATTCTTCGGTAGCCAGTCGACCTTTACCAAGGTTTGCTTGGGCTACCTTAAGTAAATTTCTGCCTTGGTTAGGTTAGGTTAGGTTAGGTTAGGTTAGGTTAGGTTAGGTTAGGTTAGGTTAGGTTAGGTTAGGTTAGGTTAGGTTAGGTTAGGTTAGGTTAGGTTAGGTTAGGTTAGGTTAGGTTAGGTTAGGTTAGTTAGGTTAGGTTAGGTTAGGTTAGGTTAGGTTAGGTTAGGTTAGGTTAGGTTAGGTTAGGTTAGGTTAGGTTAGGTTAGGTTAGGTTAGGTTAGGTTAGGTTAGGTTAGGTTAGGTTAGGTTAGGTTAGGTTAGGTTAGGTTAGGTTAGGTTAGGTTAGGTTAGGTTAGGTTAGGTTAGGTTAGGGTTAGGTTAGGTTAGGTTAGGTTAGGTTAGGTTAGGTTAGGTTAGGTTAGGTTAGGTTAGGTTAGGTTAGGTTAGGTTAGGTTAGGTTAGGTTAGGTTAGGTTAGGTTAGGTTAGGTTAGGTTAGGTTAGGTTAGGTTAGGTTAGGTTAGGTTAGGTAGGTTAGGTTAGGTTAGGTTAGGTTAGGTTAGGTTAGGTTAGGTTAGGTTAGGTTAGGTTAGGTTAGGTTAGGTTAGGTTAGGTTAGGTTAGGTTAGGTTAGGTTAGGTAGGTTAGGTTAGGTTAGGTTAGGTTAGGTTAGGTTAGGTTAGGTTAGGTTAGGTTAGGTTAGGTTAGGTTAGGTTAGGTTAGGTTAGGTTAGGTTAGGTTAGGTTAGGTTAGGTTAGGTTAGGTTAGGTTAGGTTGGTTAGGTTAGGTTAGGTTAGGTTAGGTTAGGTTAGGTTAGGTTAGGTTAGGTTAGGTTAGGTTAGGTTAGGTTAGGTTAGGTTAGGTTAGGTTAGGTTAGGTTAGGTTAGGTTTGGTTAGGTTAGGTTAGGTTAGGTTAGGGTTAGGTTAGGTTAGGTTAGGTTAGGTTAGGTTAGGTTAGGTTAGGTTTGGTCTAGGTTAGGTGAGGTTATGTTAGGTTTGGTTA
>JALPQI010002518.1:0-116190 GCA_025490895.1 Thaumatotibia leucotreta
TTTAAGAATGGTCTGCAACTTTTACATTGCCAACTTCGTCTGAGTGGCGGTGTGTGTGCTCCGCTACAGTGTTGTCAAATACAATTTGAGAAAATTGGTAGAACGAAATCAAAAAATAGGTAGAAATTGGTAGAATTAGAAGCGGAAAATTGGTAGATCTACCACCTAAGGATCGATGCCAATCACGCCTTATCTAAAATACCATATACCATACCGTTTTACCAACCGACTCGAACAAAATGTCACGAAAACTGTCACTGTCACTATCTCTGCTGGCATCTGACACTAACAGTAGTGTCAGTGGCAAGTTATCAAGCTGATCTATCATGATATACCCATAAACTTTAGCACGGAACGCGCCAAAACGATGAAAAAACAAATATATTTCGTAAAACGTATGAAGAATGTTCATCATCACAAGATTTTGAAAAATAGGTAGATTTAAGACAGAAAGTGGTAGATAGGTAGAATGAAGGCAAAATAGGTAGATCTACCAACAAGTTGGTAGATGTGACAACACTGCTCCGCTAATCGCGCGACCATTCATTGTACTCGTATTCAACCGTCAAAATAATAAAAAACGCACGACCGTCATCATAGATGACGCTTATTCATGGTAGATGCGATTGCCTAGTACCTCTAGAACAGGGTGCTTAGACAAGTTGCCAATCGCTAACGCTTAATCGTCAATCGTAAACGAAAGTTACCTGTCTTTGTCGCACTAATATGAAAGAGTGACAGAGAGGGAAAACTACGATACGCTACTAAGCGTTAGCGATTGGCAACTTGGCTAAGCATCCTGAATATTTAGGTAAATACAGTCGCCATTAGATATATCGTAGCGTCCGGAGAGCTCAAAAATATCTGAACACGACTCTATCGTTACGGCAATAAAGGCGTGTTCAGATATTTTTTGAACGCTCTGGACGGTACGATATATCTGATGACGGCTGCATACTTTGATCATTATTGTTCTTTGCACACATTTAATAGAAAAGAAAAATGGGAAATAAAATTGATTACACACAAACACATGTAGGTACACAACAGGCGTATTTATAGATGAAAGGTAATCTCTTCCAGACAACCTTTGGTTACTGGGAAAAAATAAAATTGTGAAACAGTAGGTCATTGCACCATTCTACATAATATAGTTCACATGTGCTCACTTTTTACTTATATTTTAGGGCCTGTTCACAGATTTGAAAGCGATTCTATACAAATTTGCACTTGGCGAAATCGCCGCGAATTCGCTGCGTGCAATTTTTGTAATAATATACACGGTGGAATTTAATCGGTGAACAGGAACCCATTTTTCTAATTCAGTAATCGATGGCGGTCACGTTTATGTAGTACTTAAGTGGAACCTAGTCTTTTTTTAGCATAAATTTTTTTTATGTTGAAATTAAAATTTGTTGTCAACCTACTAATGGTTTAGTCTGAAAAGTTTAATACCTCTTTTCAAACTATCAGCCATAGAAACTTAAAACATAAATGAGCAATAACCACTCACATGCTTTAATTTTTGCGATAGACTCTATTCCTATGTAAAATAAGAGCGATGCATGGCTGATAGTTTGAAAAGAGGTATTAAACTTTTCAGACTAAACCATTAGTACGGTGACAATAAATTTTAATTAAAGTTTAATTTCAACATAAAAATTTGTTATGCTAAAAAAAAAAATTGGGTTCCACTTAAGTACTACATAAACGTGACCGCCATCGATTACTGAATTAGAAAAATGGGTTCCTGTTCACCGATTAAATTCCACCGTGTATAACTGTACCTATAATAATAATAACTGATAAAAAAACGTCTCGATCGCGTTTACAGTTTCATCGTGATTTGTATGAAATTGACGATGAAAACATAAACACGATCGATACGTTTTTTATAAGTTATTACCTACACTCGGCCTTCTGGCTCTTAATGTGACTGCTGAGTGCTGACATAGGTACTCTGTCTTTATACTCAAAACATGACGTACTAAAGTAGATGTTAATCTTTATATGTAAATATATGATTATTTAGCTGCGAACGTAATACCAAACGTAAAAGACAATTATATTCCAATCGAAAATCCTTTCTTCATCAGATCAACTGATAACTTATTACCATTATTCCTTGACAGTGACACCAATTATAAAAATAAGTCATATCTCCCACATCTGATCAATAAATGAATCTAAACATGCATGTCACAGAACAATCGAAGTGCAACCTAACGGTGTACAGATTAAGGTCACGAATTGAATGGATCTGAAACGGGTTCAACGTTCAATGAGCTGAATTGATTTTGTGATTATTGATTTATTGATGTCATATCGTAATCGTAAGCAAATCGATTAAGGATCGATTTGTGCTGCCGTGGCGACAAACAAGTTTGAGGAGAATAGTGGTAATGGTGATTAACCCCCTTATTCATAAATACCTCCTAACTTAAGAAGCCGCTAAGTATTGTTTGTCCTTCACTCTTGTGGACATATTGATAAGACCGAAAGGGACAAACTATACTTAGCGGCTTGCTAAGTGCATCTCCCGATTTTCAAGTGCCATCATTTTTGCAACGAACTCATATTAAGCAAAATGCTGGCGGCGAGGAAATGCTGCCAGCATTCTCTGTACAATGCCACAAGGGCCAATCTTAGATATAGGTTAGGTTAGTTAATTTATGTTTAAAGTTTATTTTATGTAGGTATATAAATTGTGACATTATCTGGGTAAGGGGACCTTATTGTCGATGGCGCTTACGTCTCGCGGCGTTGTATTTGTATCCGAATTTACGAACGTAACGCCTGGTAGTCATTCTGCGTCCCAAAAAAACCAAATTCGTCAATTTCGAGGATTTATCTCTTTTACTCTAATGACGCCTTTGTTTGAAAGACGAACGACGTTATGAATTTCGATTTTCGCGGTAGTAGGCCTGGTTTGTCTTTTTTAAATTTACGCTTGGTCTATAATTTTGGGAAAGGATGTAGATAAATACTGTGTCACTGCTTAGAATATACCTAGATTTATCTAGTATATGTAACTACGTGTACAGATTACCGCAATCGCTTGCCACTGGGTCAGGGAATGCATTTACTAACGGCAGCGACACTGACTAAAATGTCGTGTTGGTATCTCAAATCACTTTTATTGAGATACCACCTACCTACATATTACATATATGGGTCAGTTACAAAAAAAAAATACATTTTAAGATTTTTACAATTGGCCTTAATTAATAGTACATTGTGCATCAAGGGAGGTAAGTACGGAATTACTAACGAGAGTGTTAGAAGCCCGACGCCGTTAGGCGGAGGGCTTTTATGACTCGAGTTAGTATTCCGCTTACCGACCGTGATGCATACAATGTTTTCCATCACACTTGCCGACAAAAAAATAAGTTTTAAGACATAATATTATTAAATGACGTACTGACATTTCTATTACTCCCTAGGGAATTTCACTTTTCTATTACTCCCGCTGCGCGCGCAAACAATGGCGCGCTTAGACAGCAAGTGTGATGAAATAGTACATTGTGCATTAAGGGAGGTAAGTACCGAATTACTAACGAGAGTGTTAGAAGTGCATAAGTTTACCCTTAAAAAGAGCACTTTCTGAGCATATGCATTGTAAAATCAATGTCCGTTTCGAAACATTTTAAAACTCCCGACTCCCACGCACCATGTGGTATAGTAGGGTTAGTTGTGGAACATTGATACAAACGGACACAATGAAACTTTGCGATATCTCGGAAACCTGACCTTAACGGCTAGCCCCGTCTATCAAACAAGGACGAGCTTAGGGACCCTCCACAACTCCCCAGGGTGCGAGCGACGATCGCAGAAGGAGCACGTCGCTACATGCTTCAAAGCGAATTGAACCAGGAAAAGTAATAATTTTTATTTATATTTTGTAAATTTTTGCAAGAATACTGAGAATAGTTTGGTAGTATTTATATTTTTGTCGTATTGTATATATATTCAAGTTTATCTTAAGCTAAATACTTTTGAAATTAGTTCAAGTTTTGACCTTGTTTTTTTATTTAGTTTAAAATAATACCCTGGTGTCTCACAATGAAACATTTTTATGTAATGTACAATGAAACAGGTCCATGTTTCGTTGTGTACTGTATAGTTTTATTGTAAACCGAATGTGAAATTGCAAAAGGTTACTATTCTATGAGACTGTTCATTTAAACATATTTCATGTTCAGCACTTCATTATAGTCATTATTATCAACCTATTAAGGCCCACTTGTATAACCTAGGGTTAAACACTGACCAGTAGCTAGAGTGACAAATTTTGTATGTACAATAAAATGATCACTTTGGCTCCTGCTGGTGAATACCTATTTATGTGGCTAAACCCGGGTGGTGCAAGAGAGTCTTGAGTAGTAAATTTTTAATATTTTTTGTTGACTAGTATAATTATATTATATATTATAAAATAATATATTCAATATTTCGTAAAATTATATGCAATTATGCATAGTAAAATTACATTAAAACATAACATTTTTCGGTTGCTGAATGCGCCAATGTCATAAAGATTGGTTAATACATCAATCTTCCCAAGAATCGTTTTTTTTACTAAGAACAACCACATAATATAATAATAACCTATTTGGCTACTGTTCATGTAATTCTGTTTCAATGTTGGTTACTCGTGATATTTTTTGTTTACAATGAAACAGCTCACGGTGTTTCACTGAACACTATTTATTAGTACACATTGAAACAATACACTTTTTTCATAAACATTTAAAGAATATACAGGGTGTTTTTTTTTCGACCGTTCAAATTCTACGTAGTGAATGTGTAGGTCATACTGACCAACTTTTACTATGGGGACAAAGTCGAAATCGCGAAAAAAAAATCAGCTGTTTCATACATTTCGGCCGGCGTAATGCCGCCAATTTGTATGAAACAGCTGATTTTTTTTTCGCGATTTCTACTTTGTCCCCATAGTAAAAGTTGGTCAGTATGACCTACACATTCACTACGTAGAATTTGAACGGTCGAAAAAAAAACACCCTGTATACGCAATTTTCACAACTAGAGCCAGTTTTTTACACGCCATAAAGAATGATGACTATTAGTCTATTTTATGGCAAAATATACGATTTTTTACTTTCAAATTGGCTGAGATAGGACAGTTTAAAAAGTTGAATGTTTCATTGATGGCAATAGTTTAAGTAATATGTTTAACAATAAAACATACGTACACAATAAAACAACATGATATTTATGTTGTCACAAAGTGTATGATATCTATCGTGGAGATGCCCAGGACCCTCCCGCGTTCGCCTGGGTTGCAGTCATACTACTAGGGCACATAAAATATAACTTTTTTTGCAATATGTCGCAGTTATTGACGACATTGTTAGGTTACAATGAAACTTGGGTTGTATACAATGAAACAGTCTTTCGGTTTCATATATCTTTCAGTGGTATTATTAATCATTTAACAAATTGGAATCCTACTAAACTAAACCTACTCGAACCTACCGTTATTATTAACTTTCCTTTATTTTGTATTCATTGCAAGCGTTCTTATATATATGTTACATATAACACAGTTCCAATGTTGGTTAAGTCTGTTTCATAGTTCATTGGATTTATTACATCTGTTTCAATGTAAAAATTCAGGTGTTTCATTGAATACATGCATGAGGACACAATGAAACAAATCTCATTTTTTGTTTAAAGTTGCATAACACATATACTATTGAAAATAAGTAGAAACCAAGAATGCGATTCGATAGCCAACTAAATTGTTTATCTTCGAACACAGTATCTCACTCGTAACTTCAAAAACACCAGAGATACAATGGTTTGAAATTTAGTTGTTTCATTGTTCCACAACTTACCCTATGTCCAAATTACTACCACACCATTGTTTTTGTCTACTAGAAAGCTTAGATGAATTACGTGTATTTAGTTCCGAATTCGTGTGAATTTAGATATAATAAGTGTACCTTGTTATTATAGCAACAGGGTTGGTTACGGCAACTTTACTCTAAACTTTTGGCCAAAGACAAGTAAAGAGAAAAAATTATGTCAAAAAGATCAAATCCACAAGACTGTAACAATTACCAATTCTTTTGTGCGTTTTTACATTAATTTTATCAAAAAGTATACGTATATCTGGCCTAGCCCTACAGATAGATATGTTATCGCTTAAATCTACGTAATTAATATAAGAACACCCAAAAGAATTGGTAAAGTAAGAGATTGTTTACAATCATTAAAACCTCACGTCATGGAGATAGTTCTAAGGTCTAGGGTTCCAAATTCCAATTGATTGACTATTGTATTTTAAACAATCAACGACTCTCTATGGTAACAGTTTAGGAGCATTCCATGAAAACATGTCGTAAGCGACACTGTGATTTCAATACTTTAGAAAGATTTACTTGGTAAGCTTACCAAGGGCTTGTCCATTAATCACGTTATACGATTTTGGCCTATTTTAGACCCCCCCATCCCCCATGGTGATACTTGGTGATATTTTCAGGACCCCCCCCCTAGCGTAATATGACGTAATTTTTTGCCAACATAAGTACTTTCCTTTACCTTTTAATAACACTTTAATTTACGTACTTTATTAAGCACACGTGATGAGAAAAAACTTTTTTGCTAACTACGAGGTAAATGTCCGCGAGGTTTCAAACACAGTTCATGATTTGACATCTGGTTATGTTTTACAAAAAGTATGCTGTTCAGCAGAGAGTTACAAAAAATTACACGTTCTTACACTTAATAGTCTTCATTAAACGGCGTGTTGGGGTCACCTATTTAACCGGTTATAGGGCATCGGTCTCAAAAATGACCACCTTATAGCACTATTTTTTGTTATACAGAATTTTTCGTACTATTGTATAGCACGTTGAGGCTTGAATCCAGACTTTTTTGGTCTTGCCCGTTAAAGGGTTAAACAACATGTAGAAAAAGAAACCTTATGCATTAATGGTTGACAGTCTTAATTAATAAGCTGTCTTTAGTGTTGGTGTTGGCATACAATGGCTTGTTTACGAAAATATCCCATTATTTTGTCTCCCATGTTACTTTCGCTGTGTTCTCTTTAATTTGGTATTGTTTAGGTTCTCTTACATTTTAAGGGTTATGTCTAATATATCGTAGTAATTACTTTCAATCTCTACATTTATCTCTTGTAGCAAAGCTGGCCTACTGGCTACTACCGCGAAAATCGAAATTCGTTAATTTCGAGGATTTTTCTCTGTCTCTCAATCGTGGTAACAAAAAGGAACTTTTCAAACACACATTTTGGGACATTTTGGGAATTTTGTTAAGGATCATTGACTCTACCAACCTACTATTTTTAGGATTCCGTAGACAAAATGGCAAAAACGGAACCCGTATAGTCTCGCAATGTCCGTCTGTCCGTCAGTCCGCAGCATAGCCCCGTGGCCGTTAATACTAGAATCTGCAATTCGGTACAAGTATACATATTAATCACGCTAACAAAGTGGTGCAATAAAATCTAGAAAAAAGTTTTTTTCGGGTTTTTTGTCCTCCCCAACTGGTGATGTGGGGATGATTATTTTATTTGATGTAATCCTATAGTGTGGGGTATCATTGAATAGGTTTCTTAAATAGAATAAGGGTCTTAAAATAAAGTTGTTTTCCAAATTCAATATTTTCGGAGATAATTGCTCCAGAAGAAAAAAAATTGTGTCTAAGTTTTGATCCGTAGGTCCAAAAATATAAAAAAAATCATGAATAGTGGGCTTATAGAGTACTTTAAAATAAAACTATTTCGAACATAATCGGCTCAGCCGTTTTTGAATAACTACGGAACCCTACACTGAGCATGGCCCGACATGTTCTTGGCCGGTTTTTTTTCAATACTTACATAATTACATATCTAGTAAAACTTAACATATCCTTTACTTTCCAACTCATAGTACGACTACTGGTTGACGTTAGTGAGAGTGAGAGTGGTCTTAACGAATTTGTCCGTCTGTCGCAACTTTCCTGTTGGACCAGTGTCTCTAGGGCTTGGCGTGATATTAAGTATTTATAACTGGTACGTAGGTACCAGGTACAGGTACTTTAGCTGGTATAAGTATTCTACCTTTACCTCCGCCGTGTTGATAAGATAAGATTTATTTGCAAGAATATGTACTTAGTACTTACAATATAGGTGTTCGACATGGGATTTGTTACAATATTCAGGTTCACGGGATGCAAGTGTTAGTAGTTAAAATCCTAATAGAGATATAAGTACATAGTTGCAAATCATGACTGGGTTATTAAAATTATTTAATGTTCTAAATACTCCCGCACAAAATAGAAACAATGTTTATGCTGCCATTTCGTTAACATAATTTGTTTTAAATTCTAAATCCTGCAATAAAACCACTATTAACTTATCTAAGACCGAGTGGCCGAGGGGTGCAGGCATCAGCCGCGAAAGCTGAGCACGTGGGTTCGATCCCCACCTCGGACGTTGGTGATCTTGGTCGTTTTTTTTGGTATATGACATCCAATATTTATAATTTATATAGTATTAAGTATATAGTATGACTACTGACGAAAAAATAAAGCACAAATCAAAATATTTAGTTAATAAATAATTTGATTTGTGTTTTCACAATACGACCACTATTGACTATTAACACAAAAATAAATATCTTAAAGCCATCGATGTTACCACGTGCATTGGCTAAGGTAGTCTTATGCTACTTAAATTATTAACTTAATTAACATAATTTAAGTAGCATAAGACCAATAACTAAGACATCAACTTGTTTTCCGCAGAGCAGAATATCAATTACATTCACAATAATAACTCGTCTAAGGCTAATTACTAAGCCCTAATTTGATTTTAAATGCAAGTCAATAATTCCAAGAAAACAAGAAATATTCCATAGATAATTATCCTAGTATTGACAAGTATTTTTACTTAGTATCGTTCAGCTCTAACGTAGGTACTTAGGAATGCATTGAATTCTAGAATGATCGTGCAAAAAAGCAGGAACTCCTAAATTAAACTCTTGATTTGATTTGAAAGTTTGTAAATAAATACCTTTCCCGTAGATTATATAAGTAAAGAGTAATGGGTCCGTGGGTTTATCTTTACCTTAAACTGAATCAATTAATAATCACCAATTTTTTTTAAGACGGCTTCTCTCAACCGTTTTCTCCAAAATCCTTCATCAGACCCCGACCCTGACTTGGCCGAATAAAAATATTATTTAGAGTACCTATTTCTCATTTAGATTTGTGTGTTGTCAGTTGTCACAGCCATTTAAAGAAAATTACGTAACGGCAGTAAGAATACATTTGTCACCACCCCAACTCCTCCTGCGGGTGTCGTAAGAGTCGAGTAAGGGATTGAAGTGTCACTGACCAATTTTTTGATAACGATTGATGATGGGCAGCAGCGTCATCATAGTGGACACACATTACAGCGATCGCCAATCCGCTTGCCCAGCGTGGCGATTATGGGCATTTACCTCCTCATGCGTCTATATGCATAGTTAATAGGAGAGGTCTACGTCCAGCAGTGGACTATCATAGGTTGATGATGATGATGATGATGATGATGACCTGACTTTTTTTAACTTGAACTTAGTTTTTTCTAATATATCTCATATTATAAGATATATTATATCTTATATAATAAGATATCATTATAAGCGCGAAAGCGCGGCGCGTACTACTACGCTTGTTCAGTGTTTGATAATGGAGACCTAGGTTCTCCAAAATGTCACACGTAGTGACAAAATACACGTGAGTTTAACCGTTTAATTATATTCATAGTTATTATGTCTCACGAAACTTGTGTAAATGTCAGCCTCCGTAGCCTAGTTGGTAGTTGGTAGTGACCCTGCCTACGAAGCTGGAGGTTCCGGGTTTGAATCCCGGCGAGGGCATTATTTGTGTATTTATTTATCACAAATATTTGTTCCTTGGTCATGGCTGTCTATGTACATAAGTATCTATATGTATCTATCTATTATATATATCGTCGCCTAGTACCCACATCACAAGCTTTAATTGAGCTTACCGTGGGACAAGGTTGATTTGAAAGTAAGATGTCCCAAGATATTTATTTATTATTTATAACCTTAAATTCGAGAAATATGTAGGTACTCATGCATATGGCAATGGCGTCGCAGTGAACCTAAAACAATACCGGTTCGCATGAATGGAAACATTACAACAGACAGACAATAGTTATTGCCGACAATGTGCTCCAGTTCGCTTTTTGTTGACAAACACTGCAGCCAATAATATCTATACACTATTGTCGAGGCATAAGGTTTAAGAACGCATGTCGTGATACACATGATGTATTGTTAATGTTTCTTTGGATTAAGAAAGGTAACGCATAGTTGAGATTCGCGAGCTTCCGATCCAAAGGTTATGGGTTCAAATCTCAGCTCATAAGTAGTGTTGTGAATTTAAGTCTTTAAGACTCCAGCTTTAAAGTCTCCTAAGCCTTCAAGGTTTAAGTCAATAAAGTTTGAAGCGTTTCAAGTCTTAAACGCTTTAAATAAAATCAATTTTGTTTTACAGTTATACAAGGTGACCAATGTAAGTACAAAAAATTATTGGAAAATTGTGATATTGGAAAAAATATATAAGAATACTAGCCTAAGACGCTCACTATTGAGCTCTTAACGCTCGACTCAGGCCTTTGACGCTTGGGAGCTAGAATTTTCAACAATCCTACGTTTTTAAAGCTTGAGTTCTCTACTAACCCCGAGCGTTAAAGGTTTTTCATCACACTTGCTGTCTAAGCGCGCCATTGCTAGCATGCGTAGCGGGAGTAATAGAAAAGTAAAATTCCCTAGGGAGTCATAGAAATGTCAGGACTTCATTTAATAAAATTTTGTCTTAAAACTTATTTTTTTGTCGGTAAGTGTGATGAAAAACATTGTATGCATCACGGTAGGTAAGCGGAATACTAACTCGAGTCATAAAAGCTTCTAACACTCTCGTTAATAATTCCGTACTTAAATCCCTTGATGCATAATGTACTATCTCTTAAGAGCTCATAAAAACCTTAGTCGGTTCGAAACCTTTTTAAGCTCGAACCTTAAACGCTTAAGTCTTCAAAGCGTAAACCTTCAAGGTTGGAGAGCCTTTAAGGCTTAAAATAAAAGTCTTCGAGACTAGTATTTAAACAACTACTCGATAGTATATCATTAGTGTCAGTAGCATAGCTTCAACTTGTTCCTTATTTGGTTAAAGTACTTCAGCCTACCACGAACACCGAAATTCGTAAATTCGGGGATTTGTCTCTATCACACCAACGAAGGCGTCTTTAGAGTGACAGAGAAAATTAGGGCCGCTGGGCCGTATAAAGGTAAAAACATAAAACTCACCCGAATAAAAGGGTTCTTCTTCGGCAAATCATGGTCTACCTCGTCCCTGGACTCGTCGTCAGCAGAGTTGACCCTCACACACGTCCTATGCATGGTCAGGTCACCCATACTCGCCCATCATACAACACAATCTTCACTGCACTCGCGCTCTTGGAGGATTCGACTTATGCTCGGCCTTCAATTCCACTCGTTTATGCACTTCACTTTTCACTGGTTATCACTTTTCACAGGTTTTTAAGAATGAATAATTTGTAGTTTCGATGTTTTCTCGCTGTCGGTGACCTGAGAACAAGGAAAGTATTTTTAAACAATATGGAATATGAAGAATTTCTGATCTTAAAGGCGAAGTCACACCGCACCGGAGACGTGTGTGTGGGTGAGAACTAAATTTATCTGGACGAAAACCGCCTACCTATGTGTCGATTGCAAAAAAATTGTACATAGTTAAGGCCGTTAAGGGACTTTGGTGAAAACAAAATTTAACGTCATAATTTTATAAGGAAAATAAAATTCATTTAAAACGATTGCTAGTAACACGTATTAAGGTGCATTTAGATCAAACGAGCATTCGCTCATTCTATCCCACACTCTAGAAATCAACGAATTTCAACGAATCACGTTTTGTGTAACGAACGAATTTCGTAGAGTCGGGAATAGTATGAGCGAATGCTCATTTGGTCTAAATGCACCTTTACATTGATCGTTCGAAAGAAATAAAATTAATTGTACAGTTCATTTAAATATTTGTCTACTGTTATTAATTGAAAACGTTTGCTATTAACATGTATTATTGTCTATTTTCATAACAGCCCGGGTCACGGTAACACACTGTATTTGAACATACATTCTACATAATCTACTAATCAAAGTTTGTTTACCGATCAAACAAGGATATAGGTTTTTATAGAAAAGTTATTACCCACTTAACCATTATCTCTACACTTATCGTTATAGGTCGTACAGATTAGTAAGTACATGATGTGTAGTGAATTACTCAACAATTAGGTACAAGCAGCAACACTCTTATCTAGCAATGTACCTACCGAGGAGAAGTTTCATAAGTTGCGAAACTTTTATAGAGAATGTTCTCGGCAATTTTAATTTTACAAGCAATCTAATCATGCCATAACCGTTGTGTACGTTTTAAGGTATATTTTATGCCTTGTTTATGTAATTGTGAAATAGAATATTCTGCATAACACTTTTTCATAAAAAATAACTATGAAAACGGATAAACTCGCGTATAGGTATTAATTAACTTTAACTTCATTCCGAGTTCCGACGTTTCGAAAACTTTACAGGGTTTGTAAGCCATGTGGTGACGGCAATAAGAATACATTTGTCACCACCCCAACTCCTCCTGCGGGTGTCGTAAGAGTCGACTAAGGGATTGAAGTGTCACTGACCATTCTACAAGATTGATGATGGGCAGCAGCGTCATCATAGTGGACACATTACTGCGATCGCCAATCCGCTTACCCAGCGTGGTGATTATGGGCATTTACCGTCTATACGCAAACTTAATAGGAGAGGCCTACGTCCAGCAGTGGACTAAAATAGGCTGATGATGATGATGACAGGGTTTGTGGTCGGGCGACTAACACCACGTAGACCACGAACCCTGTAAAGTGTTCGAAACGTCGGAATGAAGTTAAAGAATGAAGTGAAGCCGCTGCTCATCCATCTTCAACAAAAACCCCGAGATGGTCCCGTTGGCACCAAGATGGGGTCTGATGATAGGATCTTGGAGAAATCGAGGGATCTCTTCAAATGTTATAGGTACACTGAAAAAAAAAAATACCAAAGTGACTTAGGTTGGCTATATTACGAGGAAACTTTGATATATGTACCAAATCCTTGCTATCAAATTTACAAAACTAAAAAGGTTGTAGTCGATACCAGAGTTCTGGTTAAATCAACAAAGAACATTGTACATTATACCAAAAAACTGGTGAAATCAACAAAAAATTGGTGTAATCGACCAAATTCATTTAGTAGAATGCCAACATAAAAAGTTTGGTAAAATCAAAAAAACATTGTGATAGGTCCAATCAATCTTAATTTCCGGTTATAATTATGCAAGATCTGATAAATCCAACTTAGCATTTTTTTCAGTGTACATAAATGGCGCTTTTCATAATTTTCATTCATTTAAGGTGCATGCAGACTAAAAGAGCATTCGCTGTTCTATCCCCCACTCTACGAAATCAACGAATCACGTTTCGTGTAACGATCGAATTTGGTAGAGTAGGGGGATAGAACAGCGAATGCTCTTTTGGTCTGCATGCACCTTTACAAGATTGCATTCAGAAAGTAGGATTTGATGATATAGATAGGACCAATGATGGAAACCATAGATGATAGGATTTTGGAGAAATCGGTTGAAGTTAGTTGTTTTTAAATTTAAAATTTTTGAGCGCTCCGGCGTGGCAATTATGTGCATTTACCTCCTAATGCGTCTATACGCATAGTTAATAGGAGAGGCCTACGTCCAGCAGTGGATTATCATAGGCTGATGATGATTATGATGAGCGCTCCGGACGCTATGATTTGATGGCGACTGTCCAGCGGTGGACTTTATCACATAAGCATAAGGTATACCGATGGACAGCTAGCATTGTGGGCGATAGTACTAAGATAATGGTATCGCAAAACAAACAAAGTGTTTGAAGAATGACATCAATGTTTTACTAATAAACAATGTATAATGTGTAATAATAAACATAGGCCATTCAGCGGACAGTACAGGTACAGGTGACCCAGTGATTGATATGTCATGATAAATAGATGCCCTGCTAACATTTAAGTTTCTGGTGCTAATGACTGTACCATTTTATGAGATGATAACAAAACCCTCCTAAGTTTATTTTATCAGAAATATCGTCATAATTATAGGGCGTGTGCGTAAAAAATGGAATGGCGCCTTTTTAAATAGGTGTTTTGACAGTTACGAGTATCTTATTAGTCTTTAATTTAATCAGTGTCAACCCAGACTGCCCCATTGTTCGATACTGGGTACGAGTACATGCACAGATACCCGGTGTCCTAGGTAGTGGCAGGTATTTAAATTAAATTAATCTGTACTAATGACTGTACTAATAGTTTTAATGTAAGTTATTTTATTTTTAGCCTTGTTATTATATTAAAATAAATAAATAAATATCTTGGGACATCTTACACAAATCGACTTGGTCCCACGGTAAGCTCAATTAAAGCTTGTGATGTAGGTACCAAGCGATGATATATATCATAGATACATATAGATACTTAATTACATAGACAGCCATGACCAAGGAACAAATATTTGTGATAAATAAATACACAAATATTGCCCTCCCCTGAACCCGGAACCTCCAGCTTCGTAGGCAGGGTCACTAACTACCAACTAGGCTACGGAGGCTGACAATATTGTATTTTATATGTATTGTACTGTAAACTAACACAGTTATGGACTATGTCTGAAATAAACTGATTTAATTTTTATTTTATTTCTTTTTATTATTATTATTAATTTGTGTTTCTACACTAGTAGCGTAGAGAAAGTAAACAACTTTAGATTAAGAAAATATCAAGGAAAGGAAACTAAGTAAAAACTGTACCCATTTCAAAAACCACGAACCAAATATTATACTGTAAGTAGTTTATATAAAATTATGAAACGGACATGTTTCAGAAACACCATGCATTTAAAGCCGTGTGGTGACGGCAATAAGAATACATTTGTCACCCCAACTCCTCCTGCGGGTGTCGTAAGTGTCGACTAAGGGATTGAAGTGTCACTGACCATTATTTGATAAAAGATTGATGATGGGCAGGAGTGTCATCATAGTGGACACATTACTGCGATCGCCAATCCGCTTGCCCAGCATGGCGATGACAGGTAATTTCCTCCTAATGCGTTTATACGCATAGTTAATAGGAGAAGCCTACGACCAGCAGTGGACCATCATACGCTAACGATGGATGGATGGATGCATTTAAAATGCGAAAGGAGTTACGCATTTATACCAATTGCCTAACCCACTTAATCGATTTTAAAGAGATTTGGAATGGAGTCCTCCTAAGATTACCTACCTACGCATTAGGAAGGGTCAATGAGAGTAAGAACCTTATCTCGAGTCATTCCGGGAATCAGCATTCCACTGAAATGAGGCAGTTTGCACTTATGAAGTTATGACTCATCATCAGCTCAATTTCAGACTCCAAAATCATTACTCATTAAACTAATTATACACGGTGTAAAATGAGGAAGCAGAATAAAGACGGCGTATTCTGTCATTTCCAGGGTCGTGAACACACCTTTAAGCCCCTTAAAGATGTCAAGATAAGTCTATATTGTCTATTCCTTATAAACGCATCCGGGCATACACGCAGTGCGTTTTTGGGATTTTAAGATGCTCGTGGCGTCTTTAATAACAATTTTCGGCTTCGCCTCAAATTGTTACCCACGCCACTCACCTTTTTTCTTTAGGTCGTAAGAAGCACAAAATACAGTGTGTGTCTATGACCCGGGTTTTACGAAAATGGGTAATAATACGCATTACTAGCAATCGTTTTTAAGTGTTAACATTTGACAAATAATTAAATTGACCTTACAATTAATTTTATTTCCTCCGAACGATCAATGTAACGTGTGTAACTGCTTAGTTGTCAAACGTTGTGAGTGGCTGCGATCTGTCATTGTGAAGTGCAAATTAACGATCCATTTTGAAGTACATTGCTTCTCAATTAACTTTTCTTAGTATTAAGTAGTGTGACTACTGGAGAAAAATTAAAAGTACAAATCAAAATATTTAGTTAATAAATAATTTGATTTGTGTTTTCGCAATACGTTCAATAGATGGCAGCACCAGCGCTCTCTAGCTATTCTAGAAAACTGTAAAGTATTCTGATAGGAGGTGCAGGCATGTATAGCTTGCCCTTAGAGACTGGTCAAAGGCGCCTAGCCTTGTAAGAGATTGCATATACCCGAGAAATTTGACCGGTGGTTGCTAAGACCGAGTGGCCGAGGGGTACAGGCATCAGCCGCGAAAGCTGAGTACGTGGGTTCGATCCCCACCTCGGACATAGGTGATCTTGGTCGTTTTTCTTTGGTATATGACATCTAATATTTATAATTTTTCTTAGAAAGTTAATTACTTTTAAAATTAGCGTTTTGAATCGAATAATGTTCACGGTTTGGCTAGAAATCTGCATCGCATTCCTCGGTTTCGATAAAAGCCAGTATCGTAGATACACACTGTATACAATGACCCTTTGAGGAAAGGGAAAATATTTAACAGCGTCTTACCCGTTAACCTGCTGCTAAATAGTTAGTACTGTGTTCCGGTTTGGGGGTAGGATAGCCGGTGTAATTACCGGCATAGAGGCAATCCATCTAAGTCCTCAGGGTAGGCAGCGCATAGGGCGATTTTTTGGTCACTATGTCCATGGGCCTCAGTTCCCGCTTTCCATCAGATGGGTTGAGAGCTCAGGGTGCTTAGACGAGTTGCCAATCGCTAACGCTTAATCGTCAATCGTAAACGAAAGGCAGCTAACTGTCTGTGTCGCACTAATATGAAAGAGTGACAGAGAGGGAAAACTACGATACGCTACTAAGCGTTAGCGATTGGCAACTTGGCTAAGCATCCAGTTGTCTACCTTCGTCACATAAAAAAAACAGCGGTTTTCTGACCAAATTTGAGATAAAAAATATCGTATGAAAAGATATATGGGATGTGCCTTGCTGCAACAGGTTTATCCCATCTTCACGATAAATTATACCTTTTTGTAGAACTATACGCTCGTAGGCCGTGTGGTGACGGCAGTAAGAATACATTTGTCACCACCCCAACTCCTCCTGCGGGTGTCGTAAGAGTCGACTAAGGGATTGAAGTGTCACTGAGCATTATTTGATAAAAGATTGATGACGGGCAGCAGCGTCATCATAGGGGACACATTACTGCGGTCGCCAATCCGATTGCCCAGCGTGGTGATTGTGGGCATATACCTCCTAATGTTTCTACACGTATAGTTATTAGAAGAGGCCTACGTCCAGCAGTGGACTATCAAAAGCTGATGGTGATGATGATACGCTCGTAAAGTTTTGTGGTATAGCTGCCTTTACTTTCTACAGAGTTTATGAATTATCTAAGCGAAAGGCAATCATTATTTCCCTGCATCTCTCTAATTACTCGGTACATTAAGTTCACGATAATTAGCTAATGTTAGCCTTGAACTGTGGCGCGGCCTAGAGCAATTAGAGCGTATGAACAGGTGTATGTTTAGAGATTTTTTTAATTTGTGTATTCGTGGTGACGTCAGTAAGAATTAGGGATCGGAACTATATGGGTGCAAAACTTTAAAAAAGCTTGTCAAGTGGACATGAAAGGGCACATACTAACAGTCGAGGAATTTAATTTCCTACCCATTTCGTACCTTGTCACAGTGACAATCAATATGAAAGCTGCTAGTAGTGCTAGGACTGTCATATTATAGCTACTATGACAAGGTACGAAATGGGTAGGAAATTAAATTCCTCGACCGTACATCCATAAAATACACACCCAAACATTGTAAGTTCAAGATTCCGATATAGACAATAAAAATAGATACTTATATTTTTATACTATATTTTTCAATAATATTCATATTTTTCTTGGATAAAGTGTTCCTATATGTCAGTTTTGAAGTTTTGTTAAAGTTTTATGCCCATAGTTCCGATCCCTTGTAAGAATACATTTATCGTCTAAGCTAAGGGATTGAAGTGTCACTGACGATTTTTACTGAAGATGGGCAGCATCATACATGGTCATATTGGTCATAATACTACGATCGCCAATCCGCTTGCCTTGTGGCTTGTGGCGGTTACGGGCATTTACCTCCTTATGTTGAAGATACATATATTATATGTGTACGCATTTTGTCTAATGAATTTAGTATGAAACGTGTACGAGTAAGCATGCATAGGTACGCGTGCGGAAAGCTAGACGCGGTCTCATACTAAACTGACATTTTCTATAGACAAAATGCGTACGCATGCTGATAAATGTGTCTTCACCCTTATATATGCGTCCATTTCATACGCTTAGGTAATATGAGAAGCCTATATCATATCCAGCAGTGGCTGATATAGGCTGATGAAGTTTGTGTGCCGTGACTTCGGTGGCAACATTATTTTATTACCCGATTTCCGTGGGAATCTCATACATTTTTTGGATAACTTGGTAGTTGTCAACAACGTCTACAAATATGTCCTTACATCTCTCACGGAATTCGTGTATTCTATCCCCCACTCTACGAAATCAACGAATCACGTTTTGTGTAACGATCGAATTTCGTAGAGTAGGCGGTTAGAATAGCGAATGCTCGTTTGGGGTTTAATGCACTTTGATAAGGCTGCCATTGAAGTCACGGCGGATGACACGCTCGGAGAAATGCCCAAATAGTTATTAATAGAGGAAATTAAACAGAAATAGTAGTGATACTAGTGATCCGATGAAAGGATCCATTTAGTATCGTACCTATTCTGATTACGAGTCGCCGTCATGTAAGTATATTGGACCGGCTAGGGTGCTCTCAAATATCTAAGAAGACCTCTATTACCATGGCATTAGAATTCACATATCTATGAGCACCGTGGCCCTCCGATGTTTATTATGACTAAAGTAGGGGCATCGAAAGAAGTCGTTTTTGACGTTTGTTTGCACATGAAGTTCTGTAAATGTTCACAGTTAGTACCTATAATGGAGCAAATGTCAAACTTCATTGTTGCCTGTACGGAATAGTGATGTTACTACTGTTGCTGCAATTTACCGATACGTCATCGAAATAAATAAGTAAACCTTTTTTTATGGATGTACGAATAATTGCTATAATAGTAGTACACGCACATATTATTATTTTCTAAAAGTTTGGCATGGTTTCGACAGGTCCTCGCGAGCCCGTGTGCCCAGTGGATACTCGGCTTTACAGACTGTGTGGAACTTGACAACCAAATAAATGTCAAAATTGTTATAAAACCACGTATAATTTTATTTTTTGAAGAATAATAATTTATGTACCACTACGTTATTTGTCACCTAGATGTGCTCTGATTTTAATAAATGGTTTTAGTGAGTTTATATACTGTATATACGGCATTTCTCTATTTGGCATACCTACATTGCACTCTGAGCTAGTTAGCACGCAAGTTTGCCAACGTGGATTGGGAGTGGATCGCTGTAGATTTACGACGGCAAAATCGTGCGTTTCACAACACTATTGTGAGCTGTCAAAAACGACTTCTTTCGATGCCCCTACTTTAGTCAACAAGTAGAAAGTATTCTTTTCATCCAGGGGGGCTGCCACGATCTACTAATGTGATTCAGTTTACGGCATAAAGCCGCGTTTCCACTTAGTGTTCTGAACGAGCATTGAGAAGTTCGTGGGCTAACGAACGAACATTTTGCTATGTGAAATCCTGTTTTCATCTGTCCAAGAACGAACGAATGCTCGATCAGAACGCTAAGTGGAAACGCGGCTTTATCTGAATCGCAAAGTGTCAGTTCCATAGAATAACTGTCAAAAACTGACAACCCGAACATAAAGTGAATTGCATTTCAGAGGTCATGAGTAGGGGTCAGAACTATGGGTGCAAAACTTAAACACAACTTTAAAATCGACATATGGCAACACTTTAGCCAAGGAAAAGACGAATATTATTTAAAAATCTGTATCCAATTTTATCCCTTCGGCCGCGTACGTAACCGACCTTTCGTAACTGGTAACGAAGGAAGAAAAAAATATCTTTGTACGATACTAGTTTCGAACAAATATTTATTTTTCTTCATATGTAATCATAGTTACGAGGGAAGAAATTGTTTATTTGAAGTTACTAATAAGGAATACCTATTACTCATACGTAACTGAGTGCACATTGTTTATCATCATTTAGCGTAGGTAACATACTCATTCTTAGCACTTCAAACTCCTTACTTACTGGCCATTTGATAAAGTATTTTATTTATCAATGTCCATTGGCTGTCACAGGCTTAGTGGATTTTATTGTTCAAACTAACCTTGGTTTGCGAAAATTTAATTTCATGAGGCTATAAATATGAGTGAGAGTGAAAAACATTTTGTGAAAACACGGAGAGGAGGGGTAGCTTTGCTATTAAACGGTTGGTCATACCATAGAAAAAAAAATTATACGAATGGAAACACGTACTCAGCTTTCGCGGCTGATGCTTGTACCCCTCGGGCGTTAGGCGATCTTGGTCGTTTTTCTTTGGTATATGACATCTAATATTTAGAATAAGACAAGTTAATAAATTTTATACAGACACAATACAATAGGTAAATAAACTTATTACAAATTAGAGAAGTACAACTTCTAAGTTAATAAATTATATTACAGATAGAACATTTATAGAAGGAGTGCACTAAATAAATAAGTAATTTTAACATAATGCTGCATTTAATTTCATACAATATAATTATATGTCATCACAAGTATAGCACAGTTAAGGATTATTTTTTCACTGCCTTACTTGAATTTACATAAAATCGAATGAAAATACTCTATGGCCTTATGTGCGCAAATATCTACTCTTAGATGATTCATAAATATACCTCTGGAACAACTTCCATATAGAGCATTTTCTTAGAAAATACATTTCGGTTAATCATACTGTTTCAACCAATTCAGCTCAGAATTGGCGCATTGTTTCTTATTTTTATTCATTTTACATGACATATTTTTCTCATAGGTACTTTTTTGGGAATGCAGTTTGGGATTTTGGGTGGAAATGAACTGTAAACTCGAATAAATATTAAAAATCTAAAGAAAAATACAAATAAATATTCCCTTGCTGGGATTCGAACCTGGATCATCTGCTTCACAGAGAGAGTTACTACAGCTGCGCTAAACTAGTTGTCAAAATTAGTACTGCGCTTGGACTGTGTCGCTAGTAGTATAAACGAACTTTTGCGAAGAGGCTTAATTTTAATAAGGAGTTATCGTTCTTCTCTTTAGAGTATTATATTTGTTGCGAACGCAACCTTTTTTTTGTATAATATTACATTCATGCAGTAGCTAAACGCACCTTCGGCTCGCCTACTATTCGGAAGCTTCTTCTAAGCTCCAATAGCAGCGCTCCACATACGCTTTCCCGCGGCCAATAGAATTAAGTTAGAATAACGTTCATACTCGTAGTTTAAAATCTTGCAAATCACTCTTTCATCATCATTCATATCAACCACTTGTACTCAACCGTTATATTGGCACTATTTTTTTGTAAACCAAAGTCCCTATTGGATTATACCAAGTCTTCTACATATCGAAGTTTTATTTATACGAGTCGTCGAGGACACCTACGGCGGCTACAATATTCTTTGGTACTTACCTACTCCAATTTTATAAATTTATTTTTTTATATTTATTTAATAAAATTGGGCTATATTAATTATGGTAATTATTATATTTTGCCCATTTTTAGACACTGGAAATTTTTATAATTGGGTAATTTTATCACTTGGACATGCGTAAAATGTCCAACATTCGTCTTTTTGGACATTACTCGGTCAAAGGAAAAGGACAAACAAGGAGTTTCCGAACAGTGTAGTGAAAAGAAAATTATTCTTACTATGTATCTGGTTACGAACAATTTGACAAACGACGGTGACCGATTACTTATGAAGAAAAATAAGTATTTGTTCGAAACTAGTATGGTACAAAGATAATTTTTTCTTCCTTCGTTACCAGTTACGAAAGGTCGGTTACGTACGCGGCCGAAGGGATTTTATTCCCTGTCTCGGAATCTTCAACTTATAATGTGTGGGTGTGTAGATATGTATATTTTAAGGATGTATGTGCTACGTCAAGTCCAAATAAGAAGTTTTGTTAAAGTTTTGCACCTATAATTCCGACCCCTAGTCATGAGGTAGCCCTCCTGCTCCATGATAAAGCGCTATAAGATAAAAATAAGGCTTTCTTATTTTTTTAGAAAACCCTCATACGAGCTCACATTTTGCTTGATAACAATGACATCAATAAAGGACGTTTTGCCATTTTGGCTTATCAAGTAATTAAGTCAAGGTAAGTTTGAAGGCTTCGAAGATAAGTAAGGCTGCTTTGCTAACAGTTACGGAAGTAAACGCAAGAAAAAACTAAGGAAAACTGGGAGGAAAACTGAGAAGTATGACGCAGTGACAGATTATAAATTCAAGTAGATGTAACATATAGTTCAATTAAGGGATATGGTACAAGTTATTTATAAGGAGATAGTGAGTTAAGGTTCGTTATTGTCTTACAACGTGTTATTAGGTACTCGTTTCAACTTAAATTGACCCTTGGATTCCTTTAACTAAACTTCTAGGGTTTTTGGTGAAATGTAGTTGAGTTAAAGGAATCCAGGGGTCAATTTTAAGCTGTAACGTGTCATAACAAGTTGTAACACAGAGATGAACCTTAACTCGTTATCTCCTTTCAAATAACTTACTTCACATCCCATAATTAAACTACACTGCACCAAAAATGCTGGAAATCTTACGATCTCTGATAATAAGCCACCTGATGATGTGAAAATAAATGTTGATGCATCTCTAAATGAATAGTTACAGGCGGAAGTATTCTTATAATAATTAGTTCGATATTACGGTCGTCAAGCGCAGCGAATGCCATCTTGGTCAAGTTGCTATTATCATGGCGTTGTGTAAGGTCAGAACGATTGCGACAGCCATCAATATTCTTTGATGGTCTGTTGGTGAGGTCATCTAAGCTAAAACAGGTCACACATAAATATCAGCCGAAAGACGTCCGCTGAACATAGGCCTCTCCCAAAGATTGCTACAATGACCGCTCCTGCGCCACCCGCATCCAGCGGACTCCTGCGACCTTCAGCAGGTCATCAGTTTGACTGGTAGATAATGCCTTTTGGCATTAAGTCCGCCTTTTGTAGATCAAGTTTTATTTTATGCAATAAAGGTTAAATAAATAAATAAATCAGTCCACCTTGTGGGGACCTACCCAGTACCCATGCTGCGTCTTCCGGAATGTGACCGCCATCGCCACTCGAGATCCTTTCCGCCCAAACGGCCATCTTTTATTTAACACAGAAATGATAAATTCAGTGAAAATTTCACGTTTAACAATCACGGTTGACGAAATACAGCCTGAAGACATCAGACATCGGATCCTTAGTAATTAGGGTCCCGTTTCACCCTTTTGGGTGTGGAACCCTAAAAATGCCCCAAGCAGTTCACCCGGTCGGTACTGACGTCGTTCCCGTAAAGGTGCATTCAGACCAAACGAGCATTCGCTATTCTAACCCCCTACTCTACGAAATTCGATCATTACACAAAACGTGATGCCTTGATTTCGTAGAGTGGGGGATATAATAGCGAATGCTCGTTTGGTCTGAATGCACCTTAAAGCGTATTTCACTCGCAGCGTTTTTAGGGTTCCGTAGCCAAAATGGCAAAAACGGAACCCTTATAGATTCGTCATGTCCGTCTGTCCGTCTGTCCGTCTGTCACAGCCGATTTACTCGGAAACTATAAATGCTACAGTAACGAAATTTGGTAAGAATATGTGTTGTATGAACCGCTACAGGATTATGATACTAAATTGTAAAAAAAAACATTGGGGTGGGGGCCCTCCATACAAGTAACTGAGGGATAGAAAAAAAATTTCAGTAGTATATAAGCGTGAGGGGTATTAATAGAAAGGTCTTTGAAAATGATATGAAGGTTTATAAATCTCATTTTTATTTAAGCAAATCGTTTTCGAGATATCAGCTCTCAAATTCTGAATAATGTGTCCCCCCCCCTCTATTTTTTAAACTACACGATATAAAATTCTAAAAAAAATATATGTTATGCACATTAATAAATTCTATCAACGATTTTTGGTTTGATTCAATTATCTCCTATAGTTTTTGAGGTAGGTTGATTTAACTGTATTTTTTTAATAATAAATTGATATTGACACGGAACCCTTTGCGCGCGAGTCCGACTCGCACTTGGCCGGTTTTTTCGTGATGATTTAGTAAGAATACTACACATAAACACATCTCACAGATGTCGAGTATCTCGATTACGGTCATAAAATTATTAACAAACGACGGAAAGTTGCGTTTTTTTAATTTCTCTGCGTGCCGCTTTCCTGAGTCAGTTTACGATGTAGAATGCAGCAGTAAGCGTAATTTGAATAAGCAAATAAGCCCTTTAAAATCCTGTAATGTTTTGTTATCTGAGTGAATCAACTTTCATTCACCCCAGCAGCCGAAGATCGAGAACGGTGGCGTGAAATTGGGGAGGCCTATGTCCAGCAGTGGACTGCGATAGGCTGATGATGATGATGATGAATCAACTTTTTCTGTCTGTTATTGCCATGGTTACGGACATCTGAGTCACTCTGGTTTTATGCAAAATTATGCTACCTAAACTATGCAAACATATGCGTGTAGTCCATGTTTTTAGGTGGCCCATCAAGGAAAGGACTTATAAACACCAGGAAAAATGCTGGATGCAGTTTGCAGCTAGTTTAGGTAGCAAAAGCGTCCAGCGTGACACAGATGTCCGTATCTATGGCAATAACAGACAGAAAAAAATTAAATCACTCAATTAACTTAGGGGTGCGGCAAATTTTCCTTCTGGATCAAGATTTCCACCCACCTTGCGTATCACGGAATAAGGTTTTTCATCACACCTGTTCGGTAAGTGCGCCAATGCGCTGCGGCGATGCGCGCCGTAAATGCATCATTGCACCCTAGGGCTTGCAAGGATTTTCATACAACATTACGTCGCACTAGCGCGGCGCGCGTCGTGCCGGGATTTCATCCCTGATTTTGAGAAATGATTTAGACCATTTTAGAATAGTTTTGTGAAAATATATTGTTTTATTTACTTTTTTTGCCTCACCGGTGTGATGAAAACATTGTGTGTGCCACGGGCGGTACAAAAATTATGAATTCAATTCTTATTTACCGCCCTTAATACACAATGTACTATTACCTCGTCGGTAGGTGGTTACATCCTTTCAATATGATTGTCGTATTTAGTCGAACGAGTATGTGAACGTGAAATAGCTGAGCATCGCAAGGTCATATGTTATTTAAACTCTAATAAAGATACGTCTGTTTGGTTTTAAGCATGATTGTGTGAACAAACTGTGTCCATTTTCTCATAACAAAGTCGTTCGCCATTGTTAGCGGGTTTGCTTTGATAGTGCTATTTTGTTGAGCTAAATAGTTTTGATTCTAATGTTCAGTTGTTTATAAACACTTTGACCGGAATTATCACGGGACAACACCCTCAATAGGCATTTTAAAGTGATGGGAATAAGCAACGAAGCAGCCTGTCCACATTCTGGAAGAGACGAAACTAGCCAGCATGTCCTTGCTGAATGCGTTATGTACGCAGCAGCGAGATATGACGTGTTTGGCAGGGATAGGCGAAGAAGGAACTCAGGGAGGTCGACTTTAGAGACGTTCTGCGGTTCTGCAAGAAAATTGAAAGGTCAGAGGGAAATATTGGGGGAACGCTACCGGAACACTAACCTGCAGCTCCAGTATATACTGAGTCGAGACAGCAACTAAAAGCGTGACAGAGTGGTATGAAACAAGACAACGAAAATAATTTTGACCCACATTTATCAGCATGCGTAAGCATTTTGTCTAATAAAATTGGCCGTTTAGTATGAAACGTGAAAGCCTGCGTACGCGTGCGGAAAGCTGGACGCGTTCCCATACTAAACTGACATTTTCTATAGACAAAATGCGTACGCATGCTGATAAATGTGTCTTCACCCTTCGTATAATGTGACGTATGTTATGAACGATAAGGATTATGTTACTAAACTGTTGGCACATTTGAATGGTTATCTGTTATCTGTCATATTTGCAAATAGTTTCAAAATAGTGCATTATTTTTTTACTTATATCTTTCTAACTATATTTTTGTATTACCCATCGTTCATATTATAAGACAATTGCAATTTATATGCGAGAATTAATTATTAACGATTTTCACACTCAAATGTATACCGGGTTCTTAGGCGCTTCATAAAGAGTATGTATTCCTGGCGTGTGGTGACGGCAATAAGAATACATTTGTCACCACCCAAACTCTTCCCGTGGGTGTCGTAAGAGTCGTCTATGGGATTGAAGTGTCGCTGACCATTCGTTTAAAGAAGATTTTTGATAAGCAGCAGCATCATTATAGTGGACACAGAACTGCGATCGCCAGTCCATTTGTCCAACGTGGCAATTTCGGGCATTTACCTCCTAATGCGCCCACGGGCATAGCTGGGATAGATACACCAAAAGGATGTACCATGATTATTTGGAAAACAAGTCCGGCCAAGTGTCTTACGGTGCATTCAGATCAAACGAGCATTCGCTATTCTTTCCCCCACTCTACAAAATTCGATCGTTACACTAAACGTTTTTTTTTTTTTTTATTTATTTATCACAAAAGAAAACTTAGGTGGTAGGGTACACAATTACTTTCGCCAAACTGTGGACAGTTTGTTGGCGAATAATACGCTCTATAATAACAAAAATAGTGTGTGATGAGTACCTATACCCTCATCTACCTGCATATTAAACTAAACTACTAAACGCAACGTAAACAAATAAACAACAACACCCTCAGCTGACCGTCAGTGAACCCTATGTCTTTGAAATAGGCTCCACTAACGGACCGCTAATTGTGCTGGCGATGCTACAGAATATTGATTTACATAGTGGAATGCTTAATTATAATGTTATAAATATTATAATTATCTATGTAATTGTATCAAGGAGTCGTTTTTTACAATTTTTCTTAAAAATCTTTTTACTACTAGACCTTTCTATTGTTACACTCAGCTGGTTGAAAATCTTAGGTATCATATGTATACGAGTTCTTTTTCCATAATAATTATTAGTGCTATATTCTATATACTTTCTTTTTGTCCCTGGCCTAAAATTACGTAATATTTTGTTGTGCGTTTTGAATCTGTCGTGACCATAGCTTTCTACGGATAATAAATATGTAACTTTTTGATGTACTGGCAAGATTTCTAACTTTTTATACAATAACTTATAATTTTGATTGCAATTTCTTTTTGTTTTCTTATCTACTAATATATTCTTTATAATTCTCAATTGTAAGTTATATATCCTATCGAGGTATGTTTTAAAAGTACGTCCGTACGCAATTAAACCGTAACCTATTATTGACTCTGCTAATGAATGATACATGGTGTGCAATATTTTTCTATTTACAATATTTTTTAAACTATATATAACTTTACCATAATCGCTCTCAGTTTGTTACATACAATGTCTATATGATCACCCCAGCTAAATTTTGTACAAAACAACAAACACAGATACAAAATACAAAATTCGTGATTCGTTGATTTCGTTGAGTGGGGGATAGAATAGCGAATGCTAGTTTGGTCGAATGCACCTTTACCGGTTCTTCTCGGGTCAGTGGTGTAGGGTTAGAACCGGAAGTAGTTTTAATTTTATGTGTAACTTAGACCATTCAAAAGACTTTGTTGCTATCCCAATTTGAATAAAGAATCATTTGACTTTTGACTTTGACTTTGAAGAGGTAACCTGCGAACTAGGAAATTCGCTAATTTCGGGGATTTTTCTCTGTCACTCTAATTACGCCTTCATTAGAGTGACATAAAAAAACTTCGATGGAGCAATCACAACATTTTTTTAAATAGCGGGTCAAGTTTGTACAGAATACAGAAGAAATTCATAAGTGCGTCATCGCACTTGACTATAACTACGGGCTCCCAAAAGGGAAATGTCCTCCCGCACCAGTGTAGATAAGGAGGGATTTACACAGGTTCAAAGGAAGAGCGAGGTGCGCAGGGCGCCTCGCAAGACTCTGGGTGGCATCGCCGAACCGGTTAGTTCTGGTCTTCGGGTCGCAACTCCGTGTAAGGCGCTCTACGTGTCGCGCCTGCATTACTCCGCCGTGGCTGCCGACGTGGCGGATTCGTCCACCGGAAGACTGGCCTCTCGCTGAGGGTGCAGCAGCTGCGGTCGCGCCACTACGTGCACTTCATCTCGTTTGTGGTGCGCGTGCCGCGGCCGCTTCAGGACACTATCGCGAGTCTAGACTTCTGGCCGAAGGGCGTCGTGTTTCGGCGGTTCCGTTCCGGGGCAACCTGCCGAACACTACGGCGGCTCAGACGACGCAACGGAGCCACGCAGTAATTGTGTCGCCTAAATCTAATTAATGTAATGTTTGTTTTGTATATGCACCTTTATCTGTATCTCTTTTAATTTTAGTTTCATGACGCATTGGTGTAAACTGTATAATGTCGTGTAAACTTTTGTTTCAATAAAATAAATATTTTTTCAGGACCATTAATAAAAGGCAATGTATATGGCGTGCGACTTCCATGTTTTGTTCGTAACGTATTGTAGTAGGTAAAACACGTTTTGTCCACAGCCTTGACTTTGAAGTGAAATTGCATGTTTCCGCGCATTATCTAACTAATAACAGTAATAACTCGGATGATATACGGAGCGAAACGTATTGTGTTAGAAATCTACAGTGGAAAATGTATTATTGCACGTATGATGCTAAAATAATGTTAGTTTATACGTATATCCCAATAAATCAGTACTTCTTAAAAAGTTTATACTCTTTGATCACGACTTCTACATTGGTAGACATTGGTGATGGTAAGTACTCGTAGTGCGTAAGAGTCAAAGATGCTGAGTGAGCGAGACACACCACAATTCCTTAAACAGATTCCAAAATATTTGCATTCTCTTCCTCTCTCTTAACTTCTCTAGTCTTCCTTACTCTTTTGTCACCAAACATTTATAAATTTTGGTATAATCAAAGTAAAGTTACACACAAACTTCCGGCCCCATTTTGTGAAAAGTGGTGGATCTTGTGTATTAAATATTACCTTTTTTTTTCGTGGGGCAATGCGTTACGCATACCACCCGGGCGCGGGGGACGGACCCGGGTGGTTATGTGGGTCTCCTAGGGCTAATGATGCCCTGGCCTACCCACTAAAACCCCACGGTCTGCCGCCAAGATGCTTTAAGGCGAGGTCACGGGTCACGGGTACGCCTGAGCACACTTCCGCGACGTGTATTCAATATTGCCTAGAACATGCATAAACCAAGCGAGGTGTTTCGGCTACTTTTTGACCCCCATAATAGATTTTCCGTTTCACTCCTAATTTTCTTAGTTAGTTCATTATAGAAAAATACACGTGATGTCTTCTTAAGGTGCATTCAGACCAAACGAACATTCGCTATTCTATCCCTCACTGTATGAAATCAACGAATCACGTTTTGTATAACGATCGAATTTCGTAGAGTGGGAGGTTAGAATAGCGAATGTTCGCTTGGTCTGAATGCACCTTTATACCAGCTCACCCAATAGCGTGATCTTTCGTGATTTTTTCTTGGGCCTTATCCCCCCATAGGTGATCGTGATTTATGGACAAGCCCCTAATAGTAAAGACTATAATGGTCTAAAGGTGCGTGCAGATCAAAAGAGCATTCGCTGTTCTATCCCCCACTCTACGAAATCAACGAATCACGTTTCGCGTAACGATCGAATTTCGTAGAGTAGGGGGATAGAATAGCGAATGCTCTTTTGGTCTGCACCTTAAAATAGTACATTGAGTATTTAGGGTGGTATAATAATTACTGAACAACATGTGAAAGTAGCCCCAGCTGATGACACATGCTTTACTTCACACGAGTTCATAATTTCTTATACGGCCCGTGGCACGTACATTGTTTTCAAACGCATAGTGAATAGAAGAGACCTCTACGTCCAGCTGTGGACTGATCTAGACGGATGATGATGTCAAAACGATACACGATACACCCCTCTGTGAGTTTCTAACAAATTTTAAAGCATGCGTCGATAGCCATATTTGTATGGCTTCACTGCCCGTTCACGAGCGTAGATATAAAGCCACATGTGTGACGTTGTGACGTTTTAACATGTAAGGTTTCATTAAATTCCTACTATCATTAGCAGGAGCAATGTATGGAGGAAACTCACAAGGGAAACAAATACCCACTTGAAAGCTCGTAATTCAGTTTTAGAATTATATATAACTAACGTGAGATTCAAACATAATATATTTAAATATCTATCAAAGCAAGTTACTCACGTAATTTTAATCGATAATTGCTCCAAATTTAGATCTATTTAGGATCCTCATCATGGAGTACCCGCGACCAAAGCCCGACGTGTACTGCGGGCTTGGGCTTGCGTTTTTTCGATAGCCTTAAGGTAATAGATACCTACATATAAAAGGGTTATTTTTAAACTGTCAAAAGCTCATTCGTAGAAATCGCAAACTATATGTTGCTAAGAAAAGCGACAGATTTTTATAGTAATTTTATTTGTGTTTACATGACATTGCTCCTTGAAAATAATTTTCCCCTCACTAGCTCGTAAAGCGCTCTTTCTTAATACGAGCGGGAAAAAACGCATCTTATTCACTTGTGAGGCAAAGTAATCTCTAATTCCTATGGCACTGCCTAGTATAAGTGGATCTGTATGACTGTAGTAAACATGCGCAATCGGAGCTCACATGTTAAATTGGTCAATTCTCATTGGTGACTTTGTAAGCCATTGGCTATATTTAACTACCTTTTTTTTTTTTTTTTGACGGAGTGGTAATGCTTTTACGCACCGTCCCCCCAAGATACGGGAATATGGGGGGGTGTGTGGGGCTCGCATTCCCGGGCCCTTCTCATAGCGAGAAGGGGGGGAGATGCCCTACCCACTAATTCCACTCCGGCGTTCAATCCTCGAGGCCGTTAACGAGGATGCCATGGGGTCGCAGAGCATTTCACCAGGACACCCTCCGGCGGTCCCGGTTAGGACCGGAACACCCGCACAAGGAGGTCAGAACGCTTGACCTTTGCCCTCCGACAACGTGGTGGGGCCGTGCAATGCGGGTCCCGTACCCGCTGGCCACACTAGGGGTCGATGCGGACGAATGCTCTCCGCCTTCGACCCTGCCGCCTGCGTCGACAAGGCGGCGCGTCAGCAGCTGCTTCGCGCGCCCTCTCCGCCGCCTCCTTTTTTGACATGACTTGTTCACAAAAGGAGGCCACCGCTGCCCAGTTTCTCTCACTGCTCAGCATCGATGCCACGATGGTGTTCAGCGAGAGATCCACTACACCTGTCACGGCTACGAGAGCCGCCCTCTGCACATCCCAGCGGCTGCACACTTCCAGCGTGTGCTGGGCCGTGTCATCCGCCGCTCCACACTCCAGGCATTCGGGGCCAGGCTCTCTTCCGATCATTTTCAAATAGTGTCCAAAGCACCCGTGTCCAGACATTATTTGTGTGAGCCTGAATGTAAGGGCTCCTTTCTTCCTATCCATCCATTCATTCAGCTTTGGAAGAATAGCCCCTATGGTTCTCACGCCATAGCGGCTATGTTCCAAAGCGTCACTCCATTGCTGGCGCAGGCGCTCCGCAGCAGCCCGTGTCAGCCTCTCGCCTTCTTCAGGGTCAGGGGGCTCGTCCCTTCTTCTCGCCTCCGCTTTCCATTGGTACCGCTCTGCTAGCACCGTTGCATCGAGCTCCCAAGGTGGGGTACCGGCGAGGAGGCATACAGCGGCGTGAGAGGTGGTGCGGTACGCCCTCGCCATCCTCTGAGCCACCACCCTCTGCGGGCGACGGAGCAGGCGTTTCGTGCGTTCTGTTAAGCTGCTGGCCCATATTGGGGCTCCGTACAGCGCCATGCTTCTTACCACCCCCGCGTACAGACGCCTGCATGGAGCATTCGGGTCACCCAGATTTGGCAGCAGTCGTCCCAGTGCCGAGGCGGCACCCACGAGACGGGGAGCTAGTCTCGTAAAGTGCTCCTCAAAGTTCCACTTTCTGTCTAGGACGAGCCCCAAGTATTTAATGTGGGCCCCGACCTCGACGACTTCTCCTTGCACCTCGATCCGGGTGTCCGCCCTCGCCCTCCAGTCTCTCCGTCTCGGTCCCCCGAGAACCATAGCCTCCGTTTTGGACAGGGAAACTCGGAGTCCGAGGAGGCCTATACGGTTAACAATTAGTTCCGTTGCGACTTCTGCTCTTCTCAGTACGTCCTCAAGTTGCTTTCCCCTCACGGCCACCAGTGTGTCATCGGCGTAGCACAGGGTGACCGTGCGCGGAAGCTGTACTCCTCGGATCACCCAGTCGTATCCGAGGTTCCACAGGAGAGGGCCCAAGACTGATCCCTGTGGAACCCCGCACTCCATGGCTCTCGTACGGCGGACACCTCTTTGCTCATATAAAACTTTACGCTCCGTTAGGTAGTGGCGAACTACTCCTCTTATGTACAGGGGCACTCCATGGTAACGGAGTGCCTCTCCAATTACACTGTAAGGGAGGGAGCCAAAGGCATTAGCTATGTCCAGTGAGACTGCCACAACACCCTCCCTATCGGCCTCTGCCAGGACCCCGAAATCACGCAGCGCACCCACCGCATCTAATGTGGACCTCCCTCTACGGAACCCAAACTGATTGGCACTAAGATTTGGGCCCGTTCCCTCCAGGTGCTGCTGAATGCGAGCCGCCAAAATCCTCTCAAATAGTTTGCCTACTTCGTCCAGCAACACTATAGGACGGTAGCCGGCAGGAGAGTCTGGTGGCCGACCCGCTTTCCTTATAAGGCACAGGCGCCCCTCCTTCCAGCATCTCGGGAAGCGCCCCGCCCTTAGACAATCCTCCAGGAGGGCTTTGAGGCGATTCCCGAGATGCTTGAGTGCCAAGAAGAGCACTCTGCCTGGCACTCCGTCCGGTCCCGGTGCTTTGCGCGTGGCTCTTACCCTCTCCATAGCCCACTCCATCTCGTCGTCAGTGATGGGAGGGACGACGGGTGGGCCTGTAATATATTTAACTACCTGGAGTAACTCTACTCTACGATACGTTTCGACGTTAAGTTTTAAATGGTTTTTTTAAGTTAATTTACATTTGGATAAGATTTGTAATCATCAATGCTCAAGATTCCAGTTTTCGAACCACTCGCTACGCTCGTGGCTCAATTTTGAAATCTTTCGCTAGCTCAGGTCTCAATATTGGCATGACAGTTAAACAACAGCTGTGCCCCCTTGTATAATAAATAACTATTATGCTTCGAAATTAAATCGACAAACTGATCATTGATGTCACTATTAGAATGTTTCAGAATTTTGTTTAGTCAAAAATCCAAGTGGATTTTCGAGGAGGGACATGTTTTGTGCATTACCTTAACTCCTGTGGAACTACATGTACTTAACTAATATTGATTTCAAGTCATAATCCTAAAGGAAGTGTCGTGTCCGTGTCGCGTCCCTTATATCCGGGACAACCTACGTATCCCGACACCGACACTAGCATAGACAGCGGCACGAAGCGTGAGTCATCGGAGCCCCTGCATTTTGTTGAGCCTTGTGCACTTGTGCAGTCAATTAATTGGAAACCTAGTCCACTCTAGAACCTTGTCGAAATGACGAGTAGTGAGAGATGTCTTACAATTTCATTAATAGCGTCACTTTGACATGGTTCCCTGGTTCTAATTGGTTGACTATAATTTTTATTATCTTGGGACATCGTACACAAATCGACTTAGTCCCACGGTAAGCTCAAGGCACTGGTCCCACCGCGGGCTACTAAGCTATGAACTATCGGCTATAAACACGAACAAAAGATACGCACTCCCACGAGAAAAAAAGAGACGCGGTGATACTCGCCCGGCGGTGATAGCTGATAGCTGGGCGAGTATCGCCGTGTCTCTTTTATTTACACGGGAGTGCGTATCTTTTGTTCGTGTTTATAGCCGATAGTTCATAGCTTAGTAGCTCGCGGTGAGACCAGTGCCTAAGGCTTGTGATGTGGATACCAAGCGACGATGTATACTTATAATAGATAGATAGGTACTTAAATACATAGACAGCCACGACTAAGGAACAAATATTTGTGATAAAAAATACACAAATAATGCCCTCGCCGGGATGCGAATCCGGAACCTTCAGCTTCGTAGGCAGAAGCCACTACTACGGATACGGAGGCTGTCAAAATAATTATGACTATTATCACGAATGTTGGGGTGTTAACGCACACAATAATAGGTCATGTGTAAACACAAGTTTGCACTAATTTAAAGGAAATTTGGAATAGTGTTATTTTTTCGTACTGATAGCAAATGTAATTGCAACTGTAAGATCGACCAAAAAGTTTGTTCAAGGGATTTCAAGGGATATCTTGATGCCAAGTCACATTAAGGTACTCATTTATTTACTAAATTTTTTATATTTTTTTTTAATTAGTACTTGTTTTATGTGTGTGTGTAATCATTCTTCTCAACTCTGGTGAAATTTAAAATTATCTATACAGGCACTCGTTGCGACTCTTCCCATGGTCCTCAATAATTGAGAAACGGAGCTAACGGTGAAACAAAAATGGGATTGATGAAAGACAAAAGTGGTATTTTGTGATAAATTGATAATAGTACGAAACCCTTCGTGCGTGAGTCCGACTCTCACTTGGCCGGTTCTAATTTTTAATAACGAACCAACAATCGCCGCCATTTTTTTTTACCTGCCAGTCGTGTCTGTGTATCGTAATAACAATTCGGTCGTGACTATAATGCTAAGTAAAATCATTAAACATTATTTTGCACAAACACTTAGATACTACACTAAAAGCAAAATGGCTTAAATGATTATTTTAAGCAAGCGTCTTAAAACATACGTACATTATATTATGTATATAATCTTCATGTGATTTGAATTAAAAAACAAAGACTTGAAAAAAATAAAGCTCACGGGCATGAAGACAAAAACATAATACATCTTCCTATTTCATTTGTTAACGATTACGGTACTACCTATTTGGGAACTTGTATATTAGCTAGTCATCATCATCATCATCATCATCATCATCATCATCATCATCAGCCTATGATAGTCCACTGCTGGACGTAGGCCTCTCCTGTTGATTATGCGTATTCGTATAAACGCATTAGGAGGTAAATGCCACGCCATAATCGCCACGCTGGGCAAGCGGATTGGCGATCGCAGTAATGTGTCCACTATTAGCTAGTAGGTAGGTAGGTATATTAGGAAATGGAAAAATAGGATCTTCTAAAATTCGATCGTTATACAAAACGTGATTCGTTGATTTCGTAGAGCGGGGGATAGAATAGAGAATGCACGTTTGGTTTGAATGCACCTTTACAAGTATTATATCAAATGTCAAATGATTCTGTATTCATGTTGGGATAGCAACTAACTCTTTTGAATGGTCTAAGTTACACAAAAAATTAAAACTACTTCCGGTTCTAACCCTACACCACAGACCTGGGAAGAATTTAAATACTTACTAGAAGGTCCTAACCGTTATGTTTTGTGTTTCTATATTGATAATTTTTATTACTATATGTTGTGAAGATTCATTTTAAACAGCAATTATACCTACTTCATGAAATAAATAAAAACGACCATATTTTAACGTTGTTTATAATTACATATATTGTACTTAAAAACAACGATTTTCAGAACAATTACTTCCCTAAAAGGATACCAGATCACAGGGAACCTACTGCGAATATTAAAAACCTACATTTCGAACACTTGTCTCTCTCACACCAATGATGCCTTCGTTGGAGTGACAGAGACAGAATTTTTAAGATTTCGAAGTTCGCGTCAGGACTACAGGAAGCATAGCACTAGCGAGCAAAGGCCGTAACTGGATATTATGCATAATAATATTAACTTCACATATAGGGTTGCCAACAATTTTTTTAAGATTTATTACAAATATAAATATTGGATGTCATATACCATTGAAGAAAAAACGACTAAGATCACCAACGTTTTACTATGTATACATAGTATTCCTACACCTTTTTTTGCTTTGATTGTACTGTAAAAAATATAGTAAGTACTTTTGACAAGTCTTTATTTTGAGTTGAAATACGATCAATACTTACTAGCATATCGTCAACTATTCCTATCAATTTTTTTGACTCGAAAACTTTATAATTTTTGTATTTTGTAAGAACCCACTCAAAATATAGTATTTTGCGCACTGTTTTTCGTCATCATATGTATAGTATTTACAGAGTCGAAATATAGTACAATACTATAGTAGTGTTTGGCCTAGCCACCACATTGGTCTAATGGTGCATCCAGACCAAACGAGCATTCGCTATTCTATCCCCCACTCTACGAAATCAACGAATCACGTTTTGTGTAACGATCGAATTTCGTAGAGTAGGGGTTAGAATAGCGAATGCTCGTTTGGTCTCAATGCACCTTAAGGCGACCGGCAGCGAGCGAATCCATAAGTTGGAGCGAGAAGCCGATATCGGAACTCCCTTTCGTACGTATGCTTTTCCGCTCTGTCGGTCGCCTTACGCCGCGGCCACGACATTGGTCTAAGGCGACCAGCGGCGAGTGAATACATGAGTTGGAGCGGGATGCCGATATAGGTACGAGAGGGAGCTCTATACGTTTTCCGCTAAGCTCGCCTTGGACCAATGTCGTGGCAAGGCCATAATATAGCACGGGTGACACTGACAACCCTATTCACATACGACTTTTTACTATTTAGGCATACGATGATGTGCATCGGTTGATGAATATTTAACATGATAAGTGAATAAATGATGAGTCGACATATGAGTAGGGCTACCAAATAGAATGTTTCAGGGTATACGAATATTCTGTTTTTTATTTTGCGATATTCGAATAGTTTTAAAATTAGTTTGATTTGCATATTTACGTCCAATATTTCAAAAGTAGCTGCAGTTATCAAAGATAACTAGAAATTATCACGTTGTACATTATTTGTTAGGATATACCAATCACCTGTACGAGTATTTCATGAAAATGATTCTAATACGTATACAAATAATGCAATAATGTAATAATATACATTTATGTGATCATCATCATCATCATCATCATGTCAGCTGAAAGACCTCCACTGCTGAACATAGGCCTCCCCCAAAGATTGCCACAATGACCGATCCTGTGCCACCCGCATCCAGAGTGGACTCCGGCGACCTTCACCAGGTCATCAGTCCACCTTGTGGGGGGCCTACCCACGCTGCGTCTTCCGGTACGTGGCCGCCACTCGAGTTCCCGCCCCAACGGCCATCGGTTCTACGCGCAATGTGCCCCGCCCACTGCCACTTCAGTTTAGCGATTCGGAGAGCTACTTTGGTTACTTTGGTTCTACTGTGGATGGTCTCATTTTCAATCCGATCTCGCAGAGAAACTCCTAGTATAGCCCTCTCCATTGCCCTTTGGGTGACTTTGAGCCTTCTTATGAGGCCCATTGTAAGCGGCCACGTTTCAGTACCGTATGTCATCACTGGCAACACACACTGATCAAAGACTTTCGTCTTCAAACACTGTGGAATATTGGACGAAAATATGTGTCGTATGAGATTGTGATTTATGTGATAAATATTTCTAATTAAAAGTTAGTAATTGTTACTCTAAAGTGCCTAATTGTAATGTTGAAGTGTCTGACGTTACAGGAGCAGAAATGATACTCTAGATGGTTCGTTGTAGAATGAAATGAAGGTTATCCTTTATTTAAGAGAAAGGGTTTCCTTATATGATTTTGTCCCATACGAGTATGATGAAGGTCACACTTGTGTATCATAAAACCACCCTACTATGGTCCAGTACTGCAACTATGGTCCACAATTTGAACTCCTAAGTAAGAGTTTTTGCCTATGAATAGCCCGATTATTATAACAATTACTTTTTTTTTTATCAGCCTGATTTAGTGTCCCACTGCTGGACTAAGGCCTCCCCTCTTTTCCTCCATTCGGCCCGGTCGTCACATTTCTCCCGCCAATTCGGATAAAACGCGTCCAGGTCGTCCCGCCATCTCCTTAACGGTCTGCCAATGCCCCGGCCAGCACCATCGAAGGTTTCCCTAATACTATAATTACACCTAATGGAAGGTATATAGATATAAGATAAATATTCGATTAAGTTTTGGACCATTGATGGGGCCATTTGGACTATAGTTAGGTGGTACTTTACCTTAAAGGTAGTTAAAATAATATTCGAAATTTCGAATACATCATGCCGTTAATATTTGAATTGGAAGCCCTACGTATGAGGACAGTAATAAATATGTTAAAATAACTGCTCGTTTGACAGTAATAGCCAAGGACAATTGTGAATTATTTTTCATAAAAAAAAATTACGAGATGCTTGTGTCCAATAAAAGTCGACGTGAGTGGCATACTATAAAACATTATCATCATCATCATTTCAGCCATATCGCGTCCACTGTTTAATATAGGCCTCCCCTTTGGACCTCCACATACACCGGTTGGGACAGAGCTGCGTCTACAAAAGGTCTTTTTAACACTGCGATCCAGCGTTAAAAAGACCTTTTTTACTGAGTAACAGTTAGAAAATATGTTTTTTTTAATTGATAATAACTCTGAAACTAGACGATATCCAGAAAAGTTTATTGGACATTATAGTTTCTAAATGTGGTAAGGAATACACTGTTATAATCTTTCGGGTTATAAGAGACCACGGTGTATATGTATATGACGTTAAGACTATAGGAAAACGGTGAGTCTTACCCTCATATTAATAAAATTTAATCTATAACTGTTAAAAGTTCATTCTTAGGAATCTGCAACTATAAATTGCCATTCCGAGGTCTCCATCCAGACCCCATCGGCATCGGCCATACTTACAAAATAAATAATATATCCAAGAAAGTACTTGATTGATGAAAATCGACATTAGTGTTCAGATAGTTACTCAGCCAGAAGCCACATAATTTATTATTATTATTTACGATAATCGATTATTATATTATAATTAAAAATATGTATAATCTCGGTTCGTTGATTTCATCATAAAATTATGCACGGAAGCCATAAAAATCAGTCAGTCGGTAACTCGGTAAATAATAAAATTTCAAAAACAATAATTTAATAAAACTCAGTGGTATTCTCGGTACTATTTATGCACTCTATCAACTCTATGTAGAAATTGTAGAACTTTCTAGTAATTATTCAATTCAACACGTCAACCGCCACAGAAGTCTCACTCCCCTCCCCTACTAAAATAATTTTACAAGTATGTAGGTACGTACAGTCAAGTTATATGTAGGTATACGTATGCCCCAAAAGTCCCTATGAAATTGGCGTTTTGTAAGTCTGTATTACTTTTAATTATACCTACAAACTTTATATTGATTTCAACCCTCATAATTATCCCTTATTTCGCGAACTACCCACACTTGGTCTTGATTATTCACTTCTAGGCTAGTCACGTAAGGTGCGTTTAAACCAAAAGAGCATTCGCTGTTCTAGCGCCCGTTCTACGAAATCAACCAATCACGTTTTGTGTACCGATCGAATTTCGTAGAGTGGGAGGTTAGAACAGCGAATGCTCTTTTAGTTTGAACGCACCTTAACCAATACGTAGTTCGCAAAACCCGCGCAGCTAGATGTTATACATATTTTCGTCAATCTGTCTGCCAGCACGGGTGTAACGTCAAAACAAGAAATATAAGTACAAAGGCCATAGTCGGATTTTCATAGTAAGTCAGCCTTTAAATCAACCAGACTATAGTATTTTTTTGTGAGTACCTCTTATGGTGAAGAATATTTCTGCTGAGTATCAACGTCCTATCGGTGACAGTTTTTGACTTATGATTTTTTTTAGTTTTTTCTTTAATGTGTTGTATCTCAGGATTTATAAAAGCGAATTGCTTCAAATTTTGAAATAATGTTCTTTATTTAGATATGCATCGAATTTAAAAAAATGAATATCGATTGTCGTATAAAAAAAAGAAAAAAAAGACCAAAAAATTTTTCATATTTTTTTTGTGTACCTATGAAGTAGTGACACCTCTATTTTCTTTTTCTAATTATAGACCATACATTGGCCTACTAGTTGCCTAAGTATCAAAATTTTCCAAGCGGTACTTCTTACCAAAAATCGGCAATATGTGTGGTCAAGTTTTGCATTCAATCGGTGTTTTTCAATGTAGTATACAAACTCTTCATTTATATTTGAGTTTTCTTATCAGGTTATCTTATTTAAGAGTAAATGCTAATGACAACTTAATGTCATCATGATGCAAGCTGTTTATTTCATTATTAATCGGCCGTTTATTATTTTAACTAGCGTAATTCGATATTATTTATGAGATATTCATTAAAAATAATATATTTCTTGAATATATTACTATATACGCTAGTTGAAATGGTAAACGGCCGATTAATAATGAAATAAACAGCTTGCATCATGATGACATTAAGTTGTCATTAGCATTTACTCTTAAATAAGATAACCTGATAAGAAAACTCAAATATAAATGAAGAGTTTGTATACTACATTGAAAAACACCGATTGAATGCAGAACTTGACCACACATATTGCCGATTTTTGGTAAGAAGTACCGCTTGGAAAATTTTGATACTTAGGCAACTAGTAGGCCAATGTATGGTCTATAATTAGAAAAAGAAAATAGAGGTGTCACTACTTCATAGGTACACAAAAAAAAATATGAAAAATTTTTTGGTCTTTTTTTTTCTTTTTTTTATACGACAATCGATATTCATTTTTTTAAATTCGATGCATATCTAAATAAAGAACATTATTTCAAAATTTGAAGCAATTCGCTTTTATACATCCTGAGATACAACACATTAAAGAAAAAACTAAAAAAAATCATAAGTCAAAAACTGTCACCGATAGGACATTGATACTCAGCAGAAATATTCTTCACCATAAGAGGTACTCACAAAAAAATACTAGAGTCTGGTTGATTTAAAGGCTGACTTACTATGAAAATCCGACTATGGCCTTTGTACTTATATTTCTTGTTTTGATGGAGGTAGATCTATCAAATTTCCTCCATTGTCAGTCATCCGCAGACCACGAATCCTGTAAAGTGTTCGAAACGTCGGAATGAAGTTAAAATTAGTTAATATACGCGAATTTATCCGTTTTCATAGTTTTATTTCATGTATAATAATCGTGAAAGTATAATTCAATGTATTTCATAGTATCTAATATACATTCAACAGGTTAACTAACACATACGACTTTTCTATTCCAATTCTGTTTAATACTGTAAGGTATTCCCTTATTGGGCGACCCGGGTAAGAAGGTCGTATGTGGTTAACTTCCGTATGGCGCTTGTGACGTTTTGGACGCAAGAGTATGTGCGCACGCGATGCGTCATGCACGATCAACTTGCAGGGTTGGCTCTTGTCAGTTTATTGTAGATAGAAAGAAATTTCTCGATCTCATAACCCCATCTGTGGTTGCTAAGGATCAGTAGTGTTATTCACTAAGGAAACCGCCTTGCTGTCAGCGCTGTGTCAGCGCTGCGGGAGCGTCGAGCCTAAAAATGGTATTCACTAATGTACTTCAAACGACACTAGTGCTCGGCGACGAATGCGGCATGAGCTGGAACTACACTGCGTCGAGAGTTTGACGTTTATTGTACGAACTTCGTATTCTCTAACGAAAAACAGCGACGAACTCGCCCACAACCTCGCTCACAGCCTCGATTCCTAATGTCAAATGAAACAGCTAGGATTTTAGACAAGGCTGTCTCGACGTCGAGCTCGTTGACGAACGCAGCGTCGAATGTGTGAATAAGAGAATAGCATAGCAGTACAAAGGAATTGATTTGAGTTCATTACCAGTTGTATCAAACAATGATGAAGGGTTAATACAGTAGCGGTACAATGAATTGGCAAGTACTGGTTACCTTAAGGTGCATTCGGACCAAACGAGCATTCGCTATTCTATCCCCCCACTCTAAGAAATTCGATCGTTACACAAAACGTGATTCGTAGATTTCGTAGAGTGGTGGATAGAATTTCGAATGCTCTTTTGGTCTGCATGCACCTTAAGTCTATTGGCGATAGAAGGAAATTTCTCGATCTTTTAATGCAGTAGCCAGACCATGAGGTTTATGAGTTGGCAAGTATCGTCGCGGGTACTTCGTGATAAGGATTCTCTAAATGGATCGACACATGTCGAGCAATTATTGACCTAAATTACGTGAGTAACCCGTTTCGCTATAGTATTTTATACAACCTTTGTTTAAGAGAGGTCAAAAAAGGCGAGTGGCGTGGGTAACAATTTGAGGCGAAGCCGGAAATTGTTATTAAAGACGCCACAGACAATATAGACTTATCTTGATATCTGTAAGGTAGGGGCTTTAAGGATTTGTTCACGACCCTGTAGATGACCAATAAAAGTACGGGAGTAGAAAAACATATTTAAATTTCGCATGTATCGGTTACGATAGCTTTTATTCAATACGTAAAGCAGGCCATCGTGCTCGCTCCAATATATATACGTAATGGCGAGCGAGACCAGCAAATGGTGCGCCATCTACTATGACATTTCATTCGCTACAACGCGCATCAATGCATGAAAGGTTTTTAGTTTTACAGTCACTAGATAATTCATTTAAAATCCATTTTGTGGCAACCCTAACTAACTTCACACTCCACTTGCGCATGCGCAAATTGATAGCTCCACGTTGACACGTCTCCCTCTAACGTGTGGGTGTCAGGAATGGGTGTCCTTTTCGCACCTAACTGTGGACGGCTAACAGTTAGACCGTGCCGTGATCGATGCTCACTGGGTATTATAGTGGAAAGTTATTAAACAGTAGGCTGGGATTAGTTGTAGGGACGTAAGATTAAAATAGTACATTATGACACACGTGCGAAAAACATGAAATTCGAAATGAGTGGCGATGTTTTAAAATATGACCCACGGGAGAGTTTTAAATCGACACGAGTTACGGATTTCGTTTTTGCACGTGTCCCGTACGACGTTTTTTTAGTGCAGATGGCCCTCCGAAGTTTTGGACCTGACGTAAAATGACACACTTCTCGCACTAGAGCCTAAAAAAGGCACCATCTGTAGGTACTAAAAAGGCATTTTTTATGTGACGAAGGTAGACAACTGAACTCTCATTCCACCTGATGGAAAGCGAGAACTGAGGCCCATGGACATAGTGACCAAAAATCGCCTATGCGCTGCCTAATCTGAGAACTTAGATGGATTGCCTCTATCTGTGCCAGTATACATCGGCTATCTTACCCCCAAACCGAAGCACAGCAGTGCAAACCTGCGGCAGGTTAACGGGTAAGACGGTGGTAGCTATCCAGGCGGACCCTGCACGAGGTCCTACCACCAGCAAGGCTTAGGTTTGTAACGACAATCAAGTATTAAATTTGAATAAAAACTTGGTTTCAATGTTAGTTTTATTTGAGTATAAGCGCAGTGATATACGAACAGACAGACGGACTAGATGAAACTATAAGGGACGTTTTTTACCACTAAGTACGGCTACGGAAAAGTAAAGAGGCTTCTTTTTAAGCAAGCACTTTTACTTATTGAGTAAACGCTATTGCATATGTTAGTAACTCCTGAATGCTTAGCCAAGTTGCCAATCGCTTGCACTTACTAGCGTATCGTAGTTTTCCCTCTCTGTCACTCTTTCATATCAGTGCGACAAAGACAGTTAGCTGTTTTTCGTTTACGATTGACGATTAAGCGCTAGCGATCGGCAACTTGTCTAAGCACCCTGGTACGGTTAAACGTGAGCTGTATGCTGTGTGATAACCATAAGCAACAGTCGTGAATTTAACGTACATTTTCTTTAGTTACTATCCTTCACGCTCGCACATTGGTGCGAGCGTGAAGGAAGGTAGGTATTGACCTACGTGAGTGAGAGTGGGATGGATACGATGGCTTGAAAGTAATTCTGCGTTTAGCTCCGGTGCAAGATCACATGATAGGCCCAGGCACACAGGTCATGACTTTAGCCGTACTATGACTTGGCAAGTATCGGTAACGTTCGGTTTTACTCGATACGTCAAGCAGGCCATCGCGCTCGCTCCAGATAGTATGCATCACGTATCGAGGAAAACCTAACGTATCCTTTCCTTAACAACTTCCTTTATTTTCGACTTTATTACTACTGAATAGAGCGGAAAAGTAGTAGATCAGTATTATTATTTTGTTGACTCTTATCTACGGCTACTACGGCCGGCCCTACCGTGAACTTCGACAAATTTCGAGGGTTTGTCTCTGTCACTCTAATGACGCGTTCGTTTGAGTGACAGAGAAAAATCCTCGAAAATTACGAATTTCGATTTTCGCGGTAGTAGGCCTGAATCTGAATACGGTCGTTCCTACTGTTCTAACACTGTGTGCTACATTTGAAGGTATTTCCATTTTGCAGCGTTGATGTTTTTGCTGTGTCCGCTGTTTTTGCGGGAGATAGGCATGTGTTTGCTTTTTGCCGATTTCGTAATAATACTAATAATGTCTGATTGACAGGTCGTTCAATATGATTTTTGCTTCGTCAGTTTCGGGATACCGAACAGTCAAGTGCAAAAATAAGTACCGAAACGATCCGCTCATGTTACGACGTTCTTATTACACAGAATTCAAATTCAAATTCAAATTCAAATTCAAATAAAAAAAAAACTGTCCGTGTCAGCACGCAATGCTCTTTTTCAAATCAGCAAAATAAATATTTAATTACCTACGAACAATTTCGTTTCTAGGTCCGTTTATTGCTCATCTTGTGACTCCTACATACGAGTATTTTCAACAAAAAGCGTGCACAAAACCATACTTTATTGAAATGTCAAAATTCAAAACATCAAAGTCCCTGGAATTTGTAGAGCCATCCCGGGCCTAAACCTCTTCAAGAATAGACTCTTCGGCTCCAGTCCTCAAGACAACAGTCAAACTAGGCCAGCGAGGTTACTAATTTCGTCGAGAAATCATAAATTACAACACCACGGCGGCGGCGTATGCTTCCATGACAACCTGTCAACAACCAGTGTCAATTTTTATTTACCTTTGTATACATAAGTTTTATTTTTATAATTAGTTCGTATTTTATAGTAAGTTATTTATAAGTGTGGATGCAACCTTCAACCCAGCCTGGTGACAGTACTTCGTCCAATCACCCGTGCACCCAATGTCACAAAAGTTTTAATACCATAAGAGGACTTAATATCCATTTTACCAAATCACACCGTAAGTGCCACAGTCAAAATACCTCTCCTATAGCTAGCAGCACTCTCATTCCGCCTCCTGTACCTTCTTTAGCTAATCATGCAGACATCCCGCTCCATCTCCATATCAGCAATCTAAAACATAATGTACCCCTAGTAAAAAGAATTCCCCGAGGAGCTAGAATCACCGTTGCAACCCATCTTTCAAATCTCGTAGAAAAATGCGTAGAAAACAATAGAATCGAAGATTGGCACAACCTTTTTCTATTTTCCTACCGCACCCTTCACGTAAATAAAGATGATTGTACTATTTCCCTTACTCAAAAAATAAAAAATAACTGCGATATTCAAACTTCTGTTCCTTTTTCAGTAAAACCTCAAAGTAATGGTAATTTTAACCGCCGCAAATACATTGAATCTAAAATTAGTGAAGGGGACCTTAAAGGCGCAGCTCGTCTTTTGTTTTCAAACGAGATGCTGTCACCCGACACTCCAGACACATATTTGGCCCTACAGACTAAACATCCCCCAGCTCCTTTAACTCCGTATTTTCTGGATCCACCAACGGCACACCAGGTATGCTTAGAAATAAAGAACAAAGACACTCTTGATGCTATATTGTCTTTTAAATCCGGCTCCGCAGCAGGCCTGGACGGTATCTCACCCCAACACCTAAAGGACTTAATCTGCTTCTCATCAGGCGATGCTGGTGACAAGCTTCTAAATTCCCTCACAAAATTAGTTAATTGTATGTATTCAGGCAACATTAATCCCGACATAGTTCCCATACTTTTTGGTGCCAACCTTATTGCACTCACTAAGAAAGACGGAGGGGTGAGACCGATAGCCGTTGGTACAACACTTCGGCGCCTCGCTTCCAAAATCGCAGTCAAACATATAATTTCCAAATTGCAACCCCTATTTGAACCCATACAACTTGGCTTCGGCACCAAAGGAGGCTGCGAGGCAGCCGTGCACTCCTTGCGCACCTACCTCTCTAACACAACGTCCGAAGTGTTGGTCAAAATAGATGTCAAAAACGCATTTAATTCGATAAATCGGGACACCCTGCTGTCAGAAATTAAACAAAATATTCCTGAAATTTACAATTATCTTCTCCTTTCTTATGCTGACCCTACAAAACTGTTATACCATGAAAATATTTTGTCCTCTCAAGTCGGCTGTCAGCAGGGTGATCCACTCGGGCCAGCTATTTTTTCTTTGGCTATTAACCCTATAATTCAGAAATTAAATTCTAAATTCAATGTGTGGTACCTTGATGACGGAACTCTAGGAGGCGACGTAGACACCGTAATCGCCGACCTCGCGACGATAAAAACGGAATTTAAGAAAATAGGACTTGAATTAAATTTTAATAAATGTGAACTATATATTCCCGAAACACTTGTAAATGCCGACGAAATTGACCAAAAATTTCAATTGTTAACGCCAAACATAAAATTAGTGGACAAGAACTCTCTCTGCCTCCTAGGGTCCCCCGTTTTCGAAGAAAATTTTTCGGAATATATACAAAATTCTATATCTAAATTCAAAAATTATACAGAGCGTCTTCTTGAAATAAGTCCCCATTACGCTATATCCATTATTAAATCCTGCCTTTTCGTTCCTAAATTAACGTATGTTCTACGTTGTAGCCCTATATGGAAATTCGAGAATATTTTACTCCCTTTAGATGACCTCGTAAAATCTACTTTGGAATCAATTTTGAACATTCAGCTCAACAACGAATCTTGGACCCAAGCATCCCTGCCCATCAGACATGGTGGGTTAGGGATTCGTAAAATTTCCAGTGTGTCCTTGCCAGCTTTTTTGTCTTCCATCCACAGCTCAACTAATCTCATGGGCAAAATTCTACGGGGTCTCCCCGCAAACTATGAGATTGTGGGCCTGGAGGAAGCCAAAAAAGCTTGGTCAAGCGCTTGCCCGAGTCGAGATTTCCCAACCCTTCCAAATCATCAAAGGAGCTGGGACGACATTATGTGCCAAATTTGCTATCAAACCCTATTAAGTCAAAGTACAGGCTCAGAACGGGCCAGATTACTGGCGTCGGGGACAAGGGAGTCTGGTGAATGGTTACGAGCCTATCCGTCGCCTAACACTGGTACCTTCCTTGAACCCGACACTCTTCGCCTGGCAACCTGTCTTCGACTTGGTATCCGAATTTGTGCTCCACACAGGTGCCCCTGCGGAAGTGATGTCGACGAATTGGGACACCACGGGCTGTCGTGTCAAAAAAGTGCAGGCCGCTTTTCAAGACACGCCGCACTTAATGACATCATTCGTCGGTCTCTCGCCTCAGTCAACGTGCCCGCTATATTAGAGCCTTCCGGCATAGCCAGAGACGACGGCAAGAGACCAGACGGGATGTCACTGATTCCATGGAGGTTGGGGAGGGTGTTAGTGTGGGATGCTACCTGCGTAGACACGCTGGCACCTTCCCACCTCTCCGGAACCAGTATTCAGGCAGGTGCGGCGGCTAAAGCGGCCGAAAAGCTAAAAACTCATAAGTACAGGGGTCTTGGTCCCGAATACATTTTCATGCCATTCGGGGTTGAGACCCTAGGCCCGTGGGGTCCCAATGCTATCCAGCTCCACAAGGAACTCGCCAAAAAGCTGGTCGACACCACCGGTGACCGAAGAGCTGGCAGCTTCCTCGCGCAAAGGATTAGTATTGCCATACAGCGGGGAAATGCTGCCAGCATCCTCGGCACCATGCCAAGGGGGCCCCATTTTTTAGATGTATTTTAGGTTTATTTAGTTTTAATTTGTTAGTTTTAATTTAGTGTTATTTATAAGGTTTTTTATTTACCTATTTATTATGTAATTATTTTGTTTATCTACCGAATAAAGTGTTTAAATAGGCAATTCAATATCTTTAATGTAAAAAACACATGTCAATAGTCAATTCATACAAATAAAATATACTATACTAAATAAACATCAATAAAAATCAAAATCCTAATTACATCAAATTTAAAATTAAGAATAACAAAAAATAATAAGAATAACGAAAATTAATTCAATTAATATAAAATGTCCCAATTTAATTAACTAATCATATTAATAAAACTTACTACATAAATCCAATAAAATTATTATAACCCAAATACATTGCAATTCAAATAAGAAATAAATAATTTCAAACAATCATAAGTAGGTATAATAAAAATTAACATAAATGTCACTAAAAATATCAGATTTCAAATTATTTAATGTTATATTTACTATAAAACTCCCGAACGGTAAAAAATGCCTTTTCTATCAAGAAATCTTTCAATCTTTTAACAAACTGGTCATAAGAAGCCGCCTCTTTGATCTCACGATCCAGGCTGTTAAAAATTTTAATGCCAACAACCGCCAATGAGTTTGAAGTCTTAGCAAGCCTCACATAGACAGATTTTATGTCCCTATCAATTTTACGCTGTTCAGGACGACGCAAAACATACTCACTCTTGTGTAGATACATGTATTTAGCTACCTCCAGAATGTATAAAGACGGCATTGTTAAAATTTTGTTATCACGGAAATATTCTTTAGTAGGAGTAAATGGCGGCACCCCAGATAACATTCTAATAGCCCTTTTCTGCAGCAAAAATATCCTATCCCTATCAGCCGCGAGTCCCCACAGGTCAATCCCGTACGCCAGGATAGAGTTTACATAGGCGTAGTATGCCATACGGAGGTTCTTACTTGATAAAGCAGGAGCAAGTCGAGATAGAGCAAACGTCGCCTTAGATAGCCTACTGCTAAGTGCATCAATCTGTTTATCCCATTTTAAGCCACTATCAAAGACAAAACCAAGAAACCGCATTTCCTGTACCTGTGGAAGGATTATATTATTTATATTAATGTCAAGGGGGGTCGGATACAACCCTCGCAACCAGAAATGCATTATAGATGTCTTATTTAGGTTAATTAAAAAGCCATTTACTTGAAACCAGTTTGTCAACTTCAGTATTGTAATCAAAATGTTCTCCTTCAGTTCATGAAAAGTGCCACCTGTAACAATAGCGCATCCATCATCAGCAAACATAATAAAATCCCCATCTTGAAATAAATGAATGAGGTCATTTACCATCACTAAGAAGAGGAAATTCCCAACCGCTGAACCCTGAGGGACAGAACAGTCGTCAAGAGTCCTCACCCCAGACTTAGTGGCCCCCCCGTCAACCGATACAACCTGCTCTCTGTCCTTTAAAAAGGATCTAATGAAATCTAGTAGACTACCTTGTACACCATACCTTTGCAATTTATATAATAATAATTCATGATCAACCAAATCAAACGCACGCGACAAGTCACAAAATACCGCTGCAACCATTTTTTTGTGGTCAATGTACTGAAGTACACGCTGATAGACAGCACGCGCAGCATCAACCGTAGACTTGCCGCGGCGGTATGCGTATTGGCGATCATGAAGTAACTTATTCGTTTCAAAGTAATCCATCAGCCTATTACAAAGCCCCAGTTCAGCAACTTTAGATAAAGCCGGTACTAAGGAAATAGGACGATAATTTTTAATTTCCCCTTTTAACCCTTTGCCCTTGTACACAGGAGTAACTTTAACTATCTTCAACGAGGTGGGATATTCCCCAATAATGGCACATTGGTTAAGAAGGGCACAAAATATATGTATAACATTATCAGGCAATTTTTTTATGAGGTCTGCTGACATGTCATAAAAATCTGTAGAATGTTTCGATTTTAAGGCTTTTAAAAGTTGCTTAATTTCTATAATTGAGAAAAGGAAAATATCAAGTCTAGACCGTACTAACTTAGTGGCCTCATCCAAAAAGAGTAGAGCTTTCCCCATATCTATTTGCCTACATTCAGATTTATTCAAGTTTATATAATAATCATTAATTTCATCCGCCAGTTGTTTTGGACCGCAACTCGACCCAGTATTTGCCATTAATAAAACGTCTATTGGATCTGGTTTACCTTGGTTTTTGCATGTTTCAATGTTTATAACACGCCATAACATCTTGCTAACATTTCCAGCTTTTTGTACTTGACCGTTAATAAAAGAAGAACGTTTTTCCCGTTTTAACTTATCTATAAATGTTTTGTATCTATTAACAAAATCCAATAGATCCTGATTAGTCGGGAACCGTTCCAGCAGATTACTAATATCATCATAAAATTGCATTCCAATCATTATGTCACCATCAACCCATTTGATCTTTTTGCTTTGATTTTGTGGGTATTTTCTAAAAGGAAAGTGAATGTCAAATGTGCTCTTAATTAATAAAATTAAATGATTCATTTTGTCAAAAGGTGGCATGTCAGAATGAAATAAATAATAAAACGAACGATTAGACATGTCCACTAAGAAATTATGAGTTTTGAGGGCTGAGATATTTCTTCTAATCACTGGCAATTTAACAGTTCTATCACAAGAGGTTTTCATATGGAATATCTGAGCATCATGATCACTAAGACGAATTAGAGTGCAGTAGGACATATTTTTGATTTTGAACACTTTTGTGTACACCTTATTTTGTCTTTAACTGAAGACTTTTGAATTATAAATATTAGATGTCATATACCAAAGAAAAACGACCAAGATCACCTAATGTCCGAGGTGGGGAATAGCTAGAGAGAGCTCTCTAGCTATTCTAGAAAACTGTAAAGTATTCTAATAGGAGGTGCAGGCATGTATTGCTTCCCTTACAGAATGGTCAAAGGCGCCTAGCCTTGTAAGGGATTGCATATACATACCAGAGAAATTGGACCGGTGGTTGCTAAAACCGAGTGGCCGAGGGGTACAGGCATCAGCCGCGAAAGCTGAGTACGTGGGTTCGTTCCCCACCTCGGACATTAGGTGATCTTGGTCGTTTTTCTTTGGGATATGACATCTAATATTTATAATTTATATAGTATTAAATTAAGTAGTGTGACTACTGGAGAAATATTAAAAGTACAAATCAAAATATTAAGTTAAAAAATAATTTGATTTGTGTTTTCGCAATACGTTGAAGACTTTTGGTTAGATTTGATTTGACATTCAACCAATTCACTACCTACCGAAGAAGTTAATCTTGGAGGGCTACCATGATTGTTAGATCCATTGAATGCGATTAAGTATAGGTTCGGCTTGAATGCGATTCAGTTTAGGTTCAGCTTGTCAGTTTTGACATCATCATCACAGCCTATGATAGTCCACTGCTGGACGTAGGCCTCTCCTATTAACTATGCGTATAAACGCATTAGGAGGAAAATACCTTTAATCGTCACGCTGGGCAAGCGGATTGGCGATCGCAGTAAATGTTAATGTTTCCACTATGATGACGCTGCTGCCCATCATCAATCTTTTTCAAATAATGGTCAGTGACACTTCAATCCCTTAGTCGACTCTTATGACACCCGCGGGAGGAGTTGGGGTGATGACAAATACAGTGTGTGGCCTACAACCGGGGTGAAAATTTAAACGGTGCATTAATAAGCTGATCAACAATCATTTCCACATATTGTAATTAAAAAAAAAAAAAAAAATTTTTTTGTAATTTTTTGTTCATGTATTTTTCATTAATATGGATTAATTTACTTGAATTAAAAGTTATCAATAACTTATTATTTTTAAATCATTGAAAACTGTACAATTTTTTTTTAAACCTTAGCAAATTAGTGTAAAAATAAAAACAAAATTATTGTTATGACTTCGTACCCGGTATACTATCAAGATGTATTGCGACTGACAAGCTACGACATCGTGATGCCAAGATCCAGTACTAAAGGTCCATAGCTTTGAATGACAATATCTCCGAACTTAACCACTTTGAAACACTAAGACCTTTACAGGATTATTGCCGATAGTCTAAGGAGTCACTCATTTCATTTTTCTCCCGTGTTAAGGGCCACACACTGTATATTCTTATTGCCGTCACCACACGGCGTAGTTTTGACAGTTGTGTCAAAATTCTTTTCGTTGTCTTATTTTGTGTCCCTAAAAAACGTGACGCAGTGGTGATTTTTGTATGTATGATGTTTTGTTTTCAATTTCTGATGTATGGGTTAAAATATAGCGTGAAGAAGAAATAGAAGTGCACCGGATTTATTTTATATACTGAGTCGAAACAGCAACTAAAAGCGTGACAGAGTGGTTTGAAACAAGACAACTAAAAATAATTTTGTCCCAGTTATTTTATGGAACTGACACATCGCCAGATTAGGCCTTAAACTGAAAAGGCGTATTTTTAATTTAAAAAAATGTTAAAAATAAAAAATGCACATTTTACCACAGACATAAAAGTTTCCATGGTCAAACTAATTGTAATAATAATAAATAAATAAATATCTTGGGACATCTTACACAAATCGACCTAGTCCCACGGTAAGCTCAATTAAGGCTTGTAATGTGAGTACCAGGCGACGATATATAATATAGATACTTAAATACATAGACAGCCATGACCAAGGAACAAATATTTGTGATAAATAAATACACAAATAATGCCCTCGCCGGGATTCGAACCCGGAACCTGCAGCTTCGCAGGCAGGGTCACTATTAACTAGGCTACGGAGGCTGACTTATATGTGCGTAGATAAAAACTAATATCGGTACGAAGTCCTTTAACTAGTGGTATATTTAGGCGTTAATTTACTTACGTACACCGACGTTTTCTTACGACGCCGTCACGGCTGAGTGACGACCCCGGGGCGACCTTGGCGACGCGATTTTCCGCTGTTATCGTCTTACCATCCTCATCTTTTAAATAAACAGTAAAAACGCTGTGCCTGCTATACGGTCACATTTAAAAATCGAATTTTACGGAAGATGGATTAAACGAGCGAATGCTCATTCTATCTACTCTACGAAATTCGTTCGTTACACAAAACGTGATTCGTCGAAATTCGTTGATTTCGTAGAGTGGGATCCCATGCATTCGCTCGTTTGGTCTAAATCCACATTTAGATGTGCCATCAACTTTTCGATGGACATATTTTCTGTATGCTGCGTTACTTTTCATGAACTTACAAATGTACGTCAATTAATACAATACACATAGGTATTTACAATGAAAAACTGTTGGATCCTAAATGTATCGATGTGAACTTGTGTGGGCCTATCGCATGTACAATTTATAAGCAAGCCGTGTGGTGACGGCAGTAAGAATACATTTGTCACCACCCCAACTCCTCCTGCGGGTGTCGTAAGAGTCGACTAAGGGATTAAAGTGCAGTGACCGTTATTTGATAAAAGATTGATGATGAGCAACAGCGTCATCATAGTGGACACATTACTTCGATCGCCAATCCGCTTGCCTAGCGTGGCGATTATGGGCATTTACCTTCTAATGCGTCTATACGCATAGTAGATAGGAGAGGCCTACGTCCAGCAGTGGACTATCATAGGCTAATGATGATGATGACGTTACAGGACAAAATAGTGTCGATCGAAAAGTTGATTGGCCCAGATAACTACTTCCTTTAAGCGGAACTGAATAGGGAAATTTAAACATTATTTATTAATTTTATTAGTGATTGGCATGAATCTGATTTATTGACAGCAAACATGGCAGCACTACATGGTACGAAACATCGCGTGACCAAATTAGCCTGTCGCAGCCTGTCTCTTTTTACCCGTTTGGAGTAAACGTACAAGGTGCCCGTGAGGAAAGGAAAGGGAAATATTTTAACAGTATATTCCTGAGGCTAAAAGAAGGAAAAAATATTACATGAGTTTTGGCCTAAACTGCAAAAAATATCACATGTCTCCCTACTTAAAAAACACTTTTAATTAATTAAATTATAGCAAAAAATGCACTTTAAATTTTTTTTACACACGTCAGGTAAGGATTTTTCGTCCATTTAATGTCTGACGATTAAGTGTGACAAGACTAAAACAACATATTAACAAAATCTTTACCTAAAATGCGTTTATCATTGCGTAACAATCACAAACGGTTAAAAAAAAAAACAATTTTCTCTTAAAATATCCGACATTTTCACTTAAAATTTATTCGAAAATCCGCTGTTAATTTTTTTCCCTTTTCTCTTGCGCAATTGGGCACATTGTATACAATACAAGAAGTATACGTACAGTCAAGGCTTAAATATGTAGGTAGGTACCTATACATTTTTTAACTTATGTCTGGAGTAAAAGGTTTAAAATTGTATACAGAGTGTCCCAAAACTATGGGACATGAAGGGAATGTACCTTAAATATCGTAGATAGGGTATTTTGCTCTAAGAAGACTTTATATTATTAATAAAATTGGTAATTCTGTGTTCACAGATTAAAAAAAAAATCGTCTCGTTTTAATAAATAATTTTGTTGTAATTTGACTCAGACATTTGATGTTGTTAATTTCTTTGATAATGAAATTTAAGAAGAGTTATTATTTTTTAGTTATTCTTTCGAATGGCATAATAAAAAATAGGAAGCATGTAAATCACTTTTTATTTAATTATACTACCTATCATGAAGTAGGCACATAACAATTGGCTTACTATACAATTATGTAGAAAACGCCGATAAAACGATAAGTTTAATTGTTAAGAATTTTTATTCAATAGTGAAAATAATTATTCGATAGTAGTTTTTATGCAAGAATAATGTATAATGACGAGAATTAATATCATCATCATCATTGGCCTGGAACATCTATGAAAGTTGATTTAAGCAGCGGCCGTTCGGGTTTTAACGGGTGTGACTAATTAGACCGATACGATAGCTGTAAAATGAATATCATCATCATCATCATCATCATCATCATCATCATCATCAGCCTATAATAGGCCACTGCTGGACGTAGGCCTCTCCTATTAACTATACGTATAAGCGCATTAGGAGGTAAATGCCCACAATCGCCACGCTGGGCAAGCGGATTGGCGATCGCAGTAATGTGTCCACTATGATGACGCTGCTGCCCATCATGAATCTTTTATCAAACAGTGGTCAGTGACACTTCAGTCCCTTAGTCGACTCTGACGACACCCGCAGGAGGAGTTGGGGTGGTGACAAATGTATTCTTACTGCCGTCACCATACGGCTAATATAAAATGCATATACCTACTACAAAATATATGAAACAAAAAAATAATAAAACGGATTGCGTATATTGATTAATTAATTACATAAGGTCAGTGTGGGTAATTCCGGCATATTTTATTTGTAGGGAAAGCCCATCATATGCGTCTTATACTGTTGAGTTAGGGGTGAAAATCAGTTGGTACACGGACTTTTCCGATAGACGGTATTACCCATATTAAACCTTACCTAAGTTTCGAATTCTTTATAGGGTTCGTGGTCTACGGCTGACAACACTGTAAAGTGTTCGAAACGTCAGGATGTAATTAATTAATTAATGGATCGAAATAAATTGTACATTAAAGGCCTTTAATGTCAACAAAATTTAAAGCCATCATTATTTTTTCGAAGTTTTTGTGACAACATTTGACAGTAGAAAAAGGCGAATTTTCTATGAGCAATTAATTACATAAATAGCTTATCGCTAACCGAAGAAAATATTAGCTGGAGAGCCAGTGAACCCTGAGAGTAACGATCTTCCTGTAAGGTTAGAAATTTGTATACTAACGGTTTATGGAATTCTAAGAGCAATAGCCATGACCTGGCAGGCGTCAGCCCTGCACGTCATCAGGCCCTTTATTTTTTGAACTGTTAAGTAAATTGGATTTCAAAACTTGTTTCTGTAAGTTTGAAAAATTTATAGGATAAAGTTAATTTATTGTACATCTTAAAAAAAAATTGACAGGCGATTACAATAAGCAGAAGTATATGACAGGTCAATTAGAAAGTGCACAGTTGATGAGGTAAAATAAACTTCATCCTGTATACTCGAAATTTTTATATGTCTTCAAATAAACGTCTCGGAGTAAGTATGTGCAATGCCAGGCGGTTTAGAACAGCATAAGACCTTGCCAGGCGAGGAGACAGTTAAGTAAATTGGGTTTCAAAACTTGTTTCTGTAAGTTTGAAAATTTAATAGGATAAAGTTTATTTATTGTACATCTTAAAAATAAATTGACAGGCGATTACAATAAGCAGAAGTATATGACAGATCGAATAGAAAACGCACAGTTGATGAGGTAAAATAAACTTCATCCTGTATACTCGAAATTTTTATATGTCTTCAAATAAACGTCTCAGAGTAAGTATGTACAATGCCAGGCGGTTTTGAACAGCATAAGACCTTGCCAGGCGAGGGGACAGTTAAGTAAATTGGGTTTCTTAACTTGTTTCTGTAAGTTTGAAAATTTAATAGGATAAAGTTTATTTATTGTACATCTTAAAAATAAATTGACAGGCGATTACAATAAGCAGAAGTATATGACAGATCGAATAGAAAACGCACAGTTGATGAGGTAAAATAAACTTCATCCTGTATACTCGAAATTTTTATATGTCTTCAAATAAACGTCTCAGAGTAAGTATGTACAATGCCAGGCGGTTTTGAACAGCATAAGACCTTGCCAGGCGAGGGGACAGGTGCACCTCTCAATCGCACGCCCTTAGCAACTACTCTACTACTACTAGCGACTAACTAGCGATTACTCGCCTGTATTTTTTTTAAAGATGTAAGTACAATAAATAAACTTTATCTATTACATTTTCAAACTTACAGAAACAAGTTAAGAAACCCAATTTACTTAACTGTCCCCTCGCCTGGCAAGGTCTTATGCTGTTCAAAACCGCCTGGCATTGTACATACTTACTCCGAGACGTTTATTTGAAGACATATAAAAATTTCGAGTATACAGGATGAAGTTTATTTTACCTCATCAACTGTGCGTTTTCTATTCGATCTGTCATATACTTCTGCTTATTGTAATCGCCTGTCAATTTATTTTTAAGATGTACAATAAATAAACTTTATCCTATTAAATTTTCAAACTTACAGAAACAAGTTAAGAAACCCAATTTACTTAACTGTCCCCTCGCCTGGCAAGGTCTTATGCTGTTCAAAACCGCCTGGCATTGTACATACTTACTCTGAGACGTTTATTTGAAGACATATAAAAATTTCGAGTATACAGGATGAAGTTTATTTTACCTCATCAACTGTGCGTTTTGTATTCGATCTATCATATACTTCTGCTTATTGTAATCGCCTGTCAATTTATTTTTAAGATGTACAATAAATAAACTTTATCCTATTAAATTTTCAAACTTACAGAAACAAGTTTTGAAACCCAATTTACTTAACTGTCTCCTCGCCTGGCAAGGTCTTATGCTGTTCTAAACCGCCTGGCATTGCACATACTTACTCCGAGACGTTTATTTGAAGACATATAAAAATTTCGAGTATACAGGATGAAGTTTATTTTACCTCATCAACTGTGCGTTTTCTATTCGATCTGTCATATACTTCTGCTTATTGTAATCGCCTGTCAATTTATTTTTAAGATGTACAATAAATAAACTTTATCCTATTAAATTTTCAAACTTACAGAAACAAGTTAAGAAACCCAATTTACTTAACTGTCCCCTCGCCTGGCAAGGTCTTATGCTGTTCAAAACCGCCTGGCATTGTACATACTTACTCTGAGACGTTTATTTGAAGACATATAAAAATTTCGAGTATACAGGATGAAGTTTATTTTACCTCATCAACTGTGCGTTTTCTATTCGATCTATCATATACTTCTGCTTATTGTAATCGCCTGTCAATTTATTTTTAAGATGTACAATAAATAAACTTTATCCTATTAAATTTTCAAACTTACAGAAACAAGTTTTGAAACCCAATTTACTTAACTGTCTCCTCGCCTGGCAAGGTCTTATGCTGTTCTAAACCGCCTGGCATTGCACATACTTACTCCGAGACGTTTATTTGAAGACATATAAAAATTTCGAGTATACAGGATGAAGTTTATTTTACCTCATCAACTGTGCATTTTCTAATTGACCTGTCATATACTTCTGCTTATTGTAATCGCCTGTCAATTTTTTTTTAAGATGTACAATAAATTAACTTTATCCTATAAATTTTTCAAACTTACAGAAACAAGTTTTGAAATCCAATTTACTTAACAGTTCAAAATAAAATAAAATAAAAAAACACCTTTTTAAAAACAAGCTTTTATTATTTGTTTATAAAATGAACTAAAAAGTTAAAAATAAATTAACTCTAAAAAGAAATATAACACTTTGTAACTTGATTGTAATCTTTAACGACAAATAAGCGTCTTCGTCTAGGACAAAATAATTCCATATTGTACAAATTTATTTAATTTTAACACTAAAACTTTTGACCATACATAATTATTCAATCTCGTCCCCCCTCTTTATCATAGTCCCCATTTATAAATGAAAGCGTGTTACATTGTGATAGCTTGAGGAAAATGTTGTGTTGTATTAAATGTAACACGCTTTCATTTATAAATGGGGACTATGATAAAGAGGGGGGACGAGATTGAATAATTATGTATGGTCAAAAGTTTTAGTGTTAAAATTAAATAAATTTGTACAATATGGAATTATTTTGTCCTAGACGAAGACGCTTATTTGTCGTTAAAGATTACAATCAAGTTACAAAGTGTTATATTTCTTTTTAGAGTTAATTTATTTTTAACTTTTTAGTTCATTTTATAAACAAATAATAAAAGCTTGTTTTTAAAAAGGTGTTTTTTTCTTTTATTTTATTTTTAACTTTTTAGTACCTCTATTTTTAATTCGAGATTTACTACGACTTAGTTCGCAGCGCGTAGCAGCTTTATTCCGTTATGAAGTCCGTAGTTCGTTCACATGATATGTAATATGTACCTACTGATTTAAATATCAATAATGTTGAAATTATGTCATCACTTGTTAGTTATTTGTAACGTTTCTCATTCTATCCATTTCTTTTAATGCGTCAACATTACAAGGTTTCTTCGACGTCAACTTGGAGCAGTCAAGTTCTTCGATTTGAAGACTTGCTAAAGACCTAACTCGGCTTAAAGCTACATAAGCTTGACCGTATCGTAATTAATAAACTTGTTTATTTATTTTCCTTATTTCATGTCTTGCATCGCCTACTGTTTTTTTACTGGTTGCATTGTTTCATTGCCCAAAGGTTGTCTGGAAGAGATCGCTCTTTAGCGATAAGACCGCCTGTTGTGTTACCTCTACTTTTAAGATTCGATTTTTTTGTTATCTTCTTTTTGTTATGTTACGAGGTGTGCAATAAAGAGTATTATATTGTATTGTGTATTGTATTGTACACATTATAAAAGTCGAATTTCGAGACTATAAAATATAAACTCATACTCTCAGTCGACCAACCGGAGGACCGCAGGTCTGACAGAAAGTCCGACGCAAACCGAGGGCGCAAAGGGTCAATCCATGCAGTCTATCAACCAGAGGGCCATAGGCCCGACGGCACTATGGCACGCACTACGTGAACCCGAGGGACTCAGACTCTCTGTCTATCAACTGGAGGACCGCAGGTCCGAGTGCAAGTCCTACGCAAACAACCTGCACTGTCAGTTTATCAACCGGAGGCCCGCAGGCCCGACGGCACGCCCTACACGAACCCGAGGGGTATACTCATACTCTCAGTCTTATCAACCGGATGACTGCAGGTCCAACGGCACGTCCTACGCGAGTCACTGACGCCGTGAGTCTTATCAGGTGGAGGGCCGCAGGCCCGACGGCCCGCCTTACGCGAACCACTTACGCTGTCATTCTATCAGCTGGAGGGCTGCAGGCCCGAAAGCTCGCCCTATGCGATCCACTCACGCTGTCACTCTATCAGCCGGAGGGCTGTAGGCCCAACGGCTCGCCCTACGCAATCCATTGACGCTGTCATTCTATCAGCCGGAGGGCCGCAGGCCTGACGGCTCGCCCTATGCGATCCACTCACGCTGTCACCCTATCAGCTGGAGGGCCGCAGGCCCGACGGCTCGCCCTATGCGATCCACTCACGCTGTTACTCTATCATAATCAAATCAAATACTAACTTATTTGGTCACTTGATGGAGATAGCATCTCTTCGTGCAAATATTACACACTTTATCACAAAATGTATTTATCGCATTATTAAAGTACTCAATGCTACCACGTTGCACATTCCTCTGGTTAGTCTTTTTCTGCCGGTCATTCTGTGCTGTTACAATGCGTTCCTCTGCTGTTTGTGATAACTGTCTTGCTTGCCTGAGCATTCTGTTCCTGTCGAGCCTGGCCAAGTGTTCTTCTTGTAATGTTATTCCCACGAGTATAGGACAAATAACGGTCCATCCCCCCAGAGGTCCGTTGTAGAGGGATAAGGGCTACAATACAACAGGGTTCGCTCTGGTACCCTGAGGCGCAACGTTAGCGGCAAGACATGTTTATACACCCTCATACCATTCAGCCCTCGGCATGTGCTCACCTTGGCATTGGGTCATCCATCCAATCATATATAATTAATATGGGACGAAAGCAAGAGACTCGTCAAGACGAATCAAACGAGACCAAACTCGATGGGGTTGCGTCGTTTAATTACGGAGTTCCTATGGCCACCTTCCGGCTCCAACATCAGACCCTGGTTACCATATAGTATCAAAGTACTCGTCAAGACTAATCCAATGAGCTCAAACTCGATAGGGTTGCATCGTTTAATTACGGAGTTCCTATGGCCACCTTCCAGGTCCATCATCAGACCCTGGTTACCATATAGTATCAAAGTACTCGTCAAAACTAATCCAATGAGCTCAAACTCGATAGGGTTGCGTCGTTTAATTACGGAGTTCCTATGGCCACCTTCCGGCTCCATCATCAGACCCTGGTTACCATATAGTATCAAATTACTTGTCAAGCAAATCTAATGAGCTCAAACTCGATAGGGTTGCATCATTTAATTACGGAGTTCCTATGGCCACCTTCCGGCTCAATCATCAGACCCTGGTTACCATATAGTATCAAAGTACTCGTCAAGACTAATCCAATGAGCTCAAACTCGATAGGGTTGCGTCGTTTAATTACGGAGTTCCTATGGCCACCTTCCGGCTCCATCATCAGAACCTGGTTACCATATAGTATCAAAGTACTCGTCAAGACTAATCCAATGAGCTCAAACTCGATAGGGTTGCATCGTTTATTTACGGAGTTCCTATGGCCACCTTCCGGCTCCATCATCAGACCCTGGTTACCATATAGTATCAAAGTACTTGTCAAGACGAATCTAATGAGCACAAACTCGATAGGGTTGCATCATTTAATTACGGAGTTCCTATGGCCACCTTCCAGCTCCATCATCAGATCAGCTCTATGTCACAATAACATTGCATTGTCATCCGATTTATACACGCATTCTAAAATTCAGCTCAATCGAAAACCGGGAAGTGGATCAAATTTAAGTTGCAAGATTTGATTACAGAACGACAGACAACGGGACAGGTGAAACTAAATAAAAGCTTGTAAAATAAAGGGCCTGATGACGTGCAGGGCTGACGCCTGCCAGGTCATGGCTATTGCTCTTAGAATTCCATAAACCGTTAGTATACAAATTTCTAACCTTACAGGAAGACCGTTACTCTCAGGGTTCACTGGCTCTTGGACTATATCCTGTTCAATATTTTTGGCACTTTGACCGCATTGATATGTTTGACGCCGACTGTACAAGGTTCAACGACTCGATGATCTTCATTCATCATTGAACAGCACCTGCCCTTCGAAGGTCGCGGGTTCGGTTCCCGGAACGGTGATGAGGCAAAAAATGGCCAAGCGCGAGGCGAATTTTAGTGTTGTGTAATTACCAGACAGTGTACGACTTTCGTAATACAGTGCAAAATATCGTGATATTTTTCATTAAGCCTTTAAATACATAAAATATTATAAATATTAGATGTCACATAAGGTCAATGCGGGTACTACCGTCTATCGGAAAAATCCGTCTACCAACTGATTTTCAACTAGGGCTCACGGTACACGTGTAACCCGCCAAACCGGATACCGTGTTCTTAAGCCCGACGGTACTAAGAACCCGAATTACACGAACCCACCGGGTACCCGTGTCCGTGTCCAATACACGGATACCGTTTACACGAAACCGCGTACTACCCGGGTACCCGGGTACTTAAGACCGAACCGAACGGGTTCGAAATAATTTGAGCAAATGCAAATAAGATCTATTATTGAATGTAACCTGCAGTTTCGTTCGACACTACAAAACAAACGTGTTCAGGAAAGGTCAGCCGATATAACTTTTTTTGTTTTTATAAATTTCGACTCTATCTGTTACGCAATAAGGTCTATTTGAAACAATTAGCCTTCCGCTTATCTATCCATTTGTACTATAGCTCTTAAGTCTCACGACCCATCCTTCGGTACAAAACTTTACCCTTAAAAAGCAGACTTTCTATGCATACACGGCTTCACGACAAGGACGTCCCCGAACCCGCGGGTAATTAAAGTCCGTGTAAATAATACCCATGTACCCGTGTACCCGTGCAGACGGGTATTATTTACACGGACTTTAATTACCCGTGTAAATCGGGTCAGAAACCCGTGTTCGTGTTACACGTATGAGAAACGTTGACACGAAACCCGGACACGACCGCGAGCCCTATTTTCAACTCAGTAGTATAAGACGCATATATTATTATGACGGACTTTCCCTACAAATAAAATATGCCGGAATTATCCACACTCACCTTACCATAGAAACGCTAAAGATTGATATCAGAGGGAAATTATTTTTTAATAGTTTATTAGTAGTTTTTATTTTTCATTTTCGTAAGTTTATTTTAGGGTCTAGTTTAATTAATAATTGTTTTCGATTACCTAATGTTATTTATAGTTTTGGAAAAAGGTTTTTTTTAAACGATCTGTATGTATATCAAATGGAGAACAAAAGACATCTTATAATTTCTTAAATATTCTCTGTTGACTTGTTGCGCACTAGTACTTCCTTATGTACTGAGCCGTTTTTTTTATTATGGGGAGATATTTATATATGTAATAAATAATTTTTCAATTGAGAAGTTCTAATTACATGAAATTTCATCAATAGCTTCTCTCTAGATTTCTTAAATTTACCTACCTGTTTTATGACGGTACCCTAAAAATAATTCTGAGAAAGGTACACTGTATAAAAGTAAAAAGGTTAGCGCATTATGTTTTAAGTATGTAATGTAGGTGCAAACGGCAAGGTTACTGACCATTCGTGACCCTTATTGCAAAAAAATGTACATGACGACTTACATAGTTAAAGACCTTAATGAAATCCACATTTTACGCCATTTTTTGTGTTATAAAGACCTCATATTCTGTCTAACAATCTTTGGCAATAACAAAAGGCAAATTTAACCTTTTTGACGGCATGTCATAGTACATTGTATATTAAGGGCGGTAAATAGGAATGAACGAGTGTGAAACACCTGTTCGGTATGTGCGCCAATGCGCTGCGGTGATGGGCACCGTAGATGCGTCATTACGCCCTAGGGCAATCAAGGATTTTCATTCAACATTACGTCGCACTAGCGCAGCGCGCGCCGCCGCTCGCCTTGATGCGGATTTCTGTTATAAAAATGATAAATTTAAGTCATCCCTGATTTACAGAATTGATTCAGACTAGACATGAGCGCCGCACCGGCGCGCCGCCGCCGCCGGTAAAAACTACACGCCGCCGCCGCCGACGCCGCCAGCGGCGTGGAATCGGCGTGACCTTGATGATCATAAAATTACGCTTCTATTAATACCAAGAATTAAATGTTTTTAAATAGCTAAAATCGTGGTAAATATCACCTTTCGAAAAGGTTTGACCAATATTATGGTTGTTCAGTCGCGTACAAATATAAATGTAGGTATATGCCTGGAAGTTACAAAATTATGTATCCATTTAAGTTAGTAGCCATGTTTGGTTCTCTTGTACTCGGTTGTATATAGTTCTTATATGCGTATTAGTAATTATAGAAACCAATATAATTATATAGTCTTAATTCTTCTTGACGACGGAAACCACAGCGGACGTTAACCAGAACCTTCAAGATGTGGTTCGCACCCTTAGGGAGGAAGGTATGAGATTTTGTGCAATGCAGCGCAGGGACAGGAAGTCAAAGCTTTCGGGGTAGGTTTTAGTGCAGTTAGGGCTAATGTAGGAACGACGTGTAAACCCGTCTCTTCGTCAAGGAAACGGAATCTAAACTAAACCGAGAGATCAGTAAGCACGTACGAAAAAGCGATGTTGAAAATGGTGTTCGTACAATCTCTAGGAAGAAGCCACCTGACGAAGCTGACTACACAGCTCGTAGAGAAGTCGTTACTTCGAAGCCGGTTATTCACTTATATGCTTCGCATGCATCTCGATCTGATCCAGAAAATGAGGATTCTAGACCCACTTTGATACGCTACTGCATCGAAGACCTGCTAGAAGTCAATATCGGCGAAATCGAGTTTGCTCTAGGGCAGCTTAAAAACGGAAAATCCCCGGGATAGGATGGCGTTAAAACAGAGTTTTTAAAATCAGGAGGTAAGCCTGACTGAGCGAGCTGCAAAAGCTTTTTAACGCTGTCCTATTCGAAGGGAGAAGCTCCGGAGGCCTGGATTACAAGTGTGTTTACAGCCTGTTTTTGAAAACAAAGGGAGGACAAAACCCTGATGAAGAACTATCGACCCATTTTCTCTTCCAAACCATGTCTATAAGCTGTTCCCAAGAGTGATCACGAACCGTCTTGCGCGGAGACTCGACGAATTTAAACCTCCGGAACAAGCTGGATTTCTGAGCGGATACGGCACCATAGACCACATCCACACAGTGCGGCTAATTATACAGAAGACCGAGGAGTATAAGTAATCAGCCCCTGTGTCTAGCATTTGTGGACAATGAGAAAGCCTTTGACTCGATTGAGATCAGGTCTGTTCTGGAGTCCTTTCAGCGATTTCAAGTTGATTGGCAATACATCCAAGCGATAAGATGTCCTACCATGTCCGTCCAAGTACAAAATCAGCAAACATATCCCCATTTCATAGAGGCGTGACACAAGGGAACGTAATCTCCCCGCAATTGTTCTCAAATGCAATGGAGGGCGGGCATGATTAAGACACCGAGCTGGAAAGGATCAACATTCAATTGTATATTCGTTTGTTTTAACCATGTTTTCTTTTTTGTTAAGGTGTGCAATAAATAGTATTCTATTATATTCTATTCAACATTAATGGCGAGTACGGGAAGTAGATAGATATGTATACCTCGGGGATCCATTGCAGATGGTTAGAAACTACTTCGAGGATCAGGTGAATAGAAGAATTCAGCTAGGTTGGGCAGCATTTAGAAAGCTACGTCGAGTCTTCACATCGTCGATCCTAGTGTTTGATGACAAAAGTTTTCAATCAGTGCGTCCTACCCGTCATGACGTACGGAGCCGAAAAGTGGACACTGACGGCACGGCGGGTCCACAAGTTCAAGGTCGCTCAGCGAGCTTTTAAAAGGGCTATGCTCGGCTTCTCTCTGCGGGATCGAATCAGAAATGAGATTATCCGGCAGAGAACCAAAGTGATCAACGTAGCCCACCGTATTAGCAAGCTGAAGTTGCAGTGGGCTGGCTATATTAATTAATAGCTGTAGAACCGACAACCGCTGGGGTAAACGAGTTCTTGAGTGGAGACCGCGTGTCGGTAAACGTAGTGTAGGACGCCCTCAGGCAAGGTGGAGCGACGATTTGCGCAGAATGGTTGGCAGGAGCTGGATGTGAGCAGCCCAAGATCGAAGACGGTGGCGTGAAATTGGGGAGGCCTATGTCCAGCAGTGGACTGCGATAGGCTGATGATGATGTATTGTCAAGTGTCAATTATTTATCTATAGTTAAAGAGCATTTGAGTCAATCCCACTGACAATTTTTATTTTTGCTATTAACTCTATGAACAACTGTTGTCAACGTCACGCCGCCGATACGCCGCCGCCGCCGATCAATTTTGACCGGCGCGCCGCCGCCGGCTATTTGGCCATCGGCGCTCATGTCTAATTCAGACCATTTTAGAGTAGTTTTGTGTAAATATATTGTTTCATTTATTTATTTTATTTATTTAACCTTTATTGCACAAAATAAAACTTGATGTACAAAAGGCGGACTTAATGCCATAAGGCATTCTCTACCAGTCAACCTTTAGGCAAAGCAGAGAGATTGTGGGCGGTGCAACTAAAATAATATAAACTTACTAAAAAGAAACACTTATGCATGAATTAACACATATATTCCATATATAAATACACTACTTATATTCACTCCATATAAACTCTATATACATACATAAAATACTATATACATAAATACATAAAGAAGAGGACGAAACAAACAATCAGAGACTCTAAACTTTTTTAATTCTGCTAGCAAAGAAAGAGCGCACAGATTTTTTAAAAGAGAACTTATGTGTGGCATTTTTTATTTTAAGTGGAAGTTCGTTCCAGAGACGCGCTGCCTGTACGGCGAAAGAGTTTGACATGAACCCAGAACGATGAAGAGGAATGGACAGCGACATGTTGCCAGAAGAACGAAGTTGACGGTCGCGACTAGCGCCGTAGTAATTGAAAAGGGATTTGAGATATTTTGGCGAATGGGGATCTTTAAGAACAGAGAAAAGAGTACATAGTATGCGAACATTGCGTCGCTGTCGGATGGGAAGCCAGCCAAGCTGAGAGCGAAAAGCAGAGACGTGATCATATTTTCTGAGACAAAAAATGAATCTTATACAATTATTCAGAAGACGGTCTAATTTATCTAAGAGTTCCTCGTTTAAATCCGGATTACACACATCACCATAATCGATAATTGGAAGTATGAGGGTATTAATAAGTAGAATTTTAGTCTTAATGGGCAAGAAATGTTTTAATTTATTGAGAGAATGAAGAGAGCCCATGACTTTACGACTGATTTCAGTAACCTGTGCTCTCCAACTCAGAGTACTGTCCAAAATAACACCCAAATCCTTAACAGTTTGACTAAATTGTATGGGTATCCCGTTAAAGCATACTGGCGAAATTAAGTCAAAGTCCAGCCTGGCCAATTGCCGAGAACTACCGACGATGATGGCCTGGCACTTAGTAGGATTCACGAGGAGGCCGAACCTCTCGGACCACCGCTGAATATGAGAAAGATCCTGGTTCAGCTTATCAATACAAGTGGGAAGGTCTGACACGAGGCTGTGGTCGTACAGTTGCAAATCGTCAGCATAAAGATGGTAGGTACAGCGAAGGTCAGGTGTAATAAAATTAATAAACAACGAAAATAAAAGTGGAGATAGAATTCCCCCTTGCGGTACGCCAGTAGCGACATCGCACCAATCGGACAAAGTGCGATCAACTCGGACCGCTTGCTGGCGACCACCGAGATAAGCAGCAAACCAGCCAAGGGCATCCTCAGACACGCTCATGAGTTTGAGCAGGGCAAGAAGAATCTCATGATCGACGGTATTGAAAGCGTTGGAAAAGTCAATTAAAACAAGCACCGTGACCATTTGTTCCTCCATGCCCCGCCTAATGTCTTCCGTCACTTTTAGAAGCGCGGTACAGGTACTATGCCCAGGGCGGAAACCTGACTGCAACGGACTTAACAAGTTGTGCTCCTGGACAAAGCGGGAGAGCTGCTTGTGGACCACCGCTTCAGCGATCTTCGAAAGAAAGGGAAGAATAGAGATAGGTCTAAAATTGCTGAGCGCGGTGGGGTTACTTATTTTTGGCAATGGGATGACAAAGGCTTTGCACCAGAGAGAAGGGAATTCGCCTCTAGCCAGGGAAGAGTTAACGATGTCAGCAATCACAGGAAGTACACAGTCAATCACTTTACTTTTTGATGAAAAACATTGTGTGTGCCATGGGCGTTACATGAATTCGGCTTGGGACACTCGTTCACAATTTCTTATTTACCGCCCTTAATACACAATGTACTTTTTGAATAACATTTGTTTATTTGTTTAATAGACATCATACAACATTACAGCTTAAGCCAATGCATCGTACGACAAAGTACAGTAAAAACAAAACTAAGAAAATTTAATGACATACATACAATTAATTAATATCCTCGCAGAACTTCACTAAACATAATAACAAGTGGTAATAAAAAGTAATCAAAGTGCTGTGTTGTAATTAAAATCGGTGTCATGTCATGTCGTGTGTCAATGCTTGTACGACACAACGATAATACTCGTTTCATTCCACCTTATATAGGTAATTTCACCAGAGTTGAGGTGAATGATTAGTGATTACACACACATCCAAATGAAGTACTAAGTGCAAAAAATGTAGTGAATGAATGAATGACTTGCGTCCAAATATTGAAGCAAATCCCTTGAAGAGCATTTCTCCGAGCGTTTCAACCGCTGTGACTTCGGTGGCAACATTATTACCCGATTTCCGTGGGTATCTCATACAGTTTCCGGATATATTGGTAGTTGTCAACTATGTCTACCAATATATCCAAAAGTTCTTGCATCTCTCGCGGGATTGGTGTGATAAAGCTGCCACCGAAGACAGGGCGGTTGAAACGCTTGGAGAAATGCCCTGAACAAACTTGTTGGTCAATCTTACAGTTGCAATTGGGTTTGCTGTCAGTACGAAAAAAGGACACTAATTTCAAATTCCCCGTGTGTTTACATGACATGATGATTTGTGCGGTGCATGACCTCAACTCTTGTGGAACTATCTATATCTCTAAAATATATCTCCATTGTGGCATAAATGTGAAAATGAGACATAAAATCGGAACTACAATGAATGGCGTTCTACAAGTTAAGGTACGTACAGAAAATAAGGGCCAGTGTTTTTACTGGAATAAAAAAAAATACTGTATTTTTTGTATAAGTATTATGTTACTCGATATCACCGAGAATCATGGACCGATGTTCATTCTTTTTCAACCGATTTCCAAAAAACGGCAAAGTACGAGTCGGACTCGCGCGCGATGGTTTCCGTATCATTATCAATTTATCGTTAAAAAAATACAGTTATATCAACCTATCTTAAAAACTATAAAAGATAATGAACATATTGCGAAAGTACAAATCAAATTATTTATTAACTAAATATTTTGATTGACCAAGACCGAGTGGCCGAGGGGTACAGGCATCAGCCGCGAAAGCTGAGTACGTGGGTTCGATCCCCACCTCGGACATAGGTGATCTTGATCGTTTTTCTTTGGTATATGGCATCTAATATTTATAATTTATAAAAGATAATTTAGTCAAACCAAAAATCGTTGATAGAGTTTATTAATATGCATAACATAATTTGTTTTTAGAATTTTATACCACGTAGTTTAAGAAATAGAGGGGGGGGACACATTTTTTAGACTTTGAGAGCTGATATCTCGAAAATGGTTCGCTTAAATTAAAGTGTGATGTATAAACCTTTATATCAAAGACCTTTCTATTGATATCCCACACGCTTGTATACATCTAAAAAAAAAATCTATACCTCAGTTACATGTATGGAGAGCCCCAACCCCAATTATATTTTTTACAATTTAGTATCATAATTCTGTAGCGGTTAATACAACACATATTCTTACCAAATTTCATTACTGTAGCATTTATAGTTTCTGAGTAAATCGGCTGTGACAGACGGACAGACGGACATGACAAATCTATAAGGGTTCCGTTTTGCCATTTTGGCTACAGAACCCTAAAAAGGAGGAGGTTCTCAATTCGACTGTGTTTTTTTAAATATTTGTTAGGTGCCTCCGAACTTACGAATGAGTGACTAGTATACAAGGTGCCCACGATGAAAGGGAAAAATTCTAACAGCATATTCCTGAGACTAAAAGAAGCAAAAAATGTTAAATGAGTTTTGGTCAAATTCGCAAAAAAAAAATTTTTTTAGTTTTAATTGATGTTTTGGATGCCTTAATACAAAAAAAAAGGATTTTATTAACCAATAAATACACTTTAAAGTTTTTTTACGTTTGCTAGGTAATTAAAAATATTTTTGTTCATTTGATTTCTGTCAAGTTTAGTGTGGCAAGACTAAGGCAACATGGTGACAAAATCGTTTCCTAAAATGCGTTTATCATAGCGTAACGGTCTAAAACGGTTTTAAGAAAAAATCCAATTTTCTCTTAAAATAGACTGAATCCAGAAAACTTCATGTGACATTTTTAACTTAAAATTTGGTCAGAAATCCGCTGTTGAAATTTTTCCCTTTCCTCGCGGGCACCCTGTACATTGAGGCCTTTATAATCTCCTTATCAAACGAAATTACAAACATAAGACAAAATTCAATTTGCATAAAGAAAAGGCGCGTACGAAGGTATTAGGTTTTTATTATTCCAATACAAATAAAAACTAGTTGCGTAATAGTCGTTTTTCCATCTCGGGCGTAAAAACAATGATTAGACGAGCAAGGTTGCCCGCGAACTCATAATCGGATTGAGCGTGACTTATAAATTATCGACTAGGGCTACACCTATAACCCATTTTTATTTATGGTGTCCAAATATTAACAAACCAGAAGCCGTACCATGACTTTGCAAGTATCTTTAATGTAATAAAATATATATGAATATTTTAGCCTATATAATGTCCCACTGCTGGGCACAGGTCTCCTCTCATATATGAGAGGGATTGGGCTAAAGTCCCCACGCTGGCCCTAAGCGGGTTGGGAACTTCACATACACCTTTGAATTTATTCGCAGATGTATGCAGGTTTCCTCACGATGTTTTCCTTCACCGAAAGCTAATGGTAAATATCATCTGATATTCCGTACTTAAGTTTCGGAAAAACTCATTGGTACGAGCCAGGATTTGAACCCACGACCTCCGGTCGTAAGTGAGATAAGAGTCGGTCAAATAGTATTTCCCAAACTATACCTATGCGTATGGACGCAATAGTACATAGTATACGAAGTATTTGAACTGCTTTGCAGGTAACTAGTGTTTTATTTCCTGCAAAGCAGCTCAAATAATTTGTCTAACGTCGAATTTTTGGAGTGCACTGCGTACGTACACAACCAATTGATAGGTCACTCTAGAACGAATAGTGAGAATAGTGAGAGATTTATTACAATTTGATTTATTCTGCCGCGTGATGACGGCAGTAAGAATACATGCATTGTCACCACCCCAACTCTTCCCGTGAGTGTCGTAAGAGTCGACTAAGGGATTGAAGTATTCCCGACCATTAATGTAGCTCTATATAAGGAATAAGACGTGAATATCACTATCTCATTCCTTAGTATAACTCCGTCCCTATAACTTACGTAAGAACTTACAGGTGTACGCCTGGGGCCTATTTCTCGAAAGCTTCTAACTTTTAATACAAGCGGAAGTCTTTATCTAATTAATAGTGTTAAAAACAGACTTCCACTTGTATTACAAGTTACAAGCGTTCGAGAAACGGGCCCCTGGTCTTACAAATGGTTTTGAGGCGTTGCCATTTTCATAGTGTTTTTGCGTTGGCAGCCCTGGATTAAATTGTAATCGGAGCATTACAGAAAAATTATCCATTTAGCGGTTTCTTTTTTTAATAAATCGATGTTTTTGCGTACGCGCAAGCAACTCGACTATAATGGCTTTATCCACGCCGGTATTTATTGTTGTTGTTTTCTGAAATAATTCGCAAACAACTGTTCTTGCAAAGATGCGTTCAAACCAGAAGAGCATTCGCTATTCTAAGTATTCTAACCCCCCACTCTACGAAATTCGATCGTTACACAAAACGTAATTGGTTGATTTCGTAGAGCGGGGGATAGAACAGCGAATGCTCTTTTGGTCTGAATGCACCTTTACACATACGTAAACAAGTTTCGAATACTACGTACCTATGAGGAAAGGGAAAAAATTCAACAGCGGATTTCTGACCTTTGAAGTTAAAAATGTCATATGAAGATTTCTGGATTCAGCCTATTTTAAGAGAAAATTAGATTTTCTCTTAAAACCGTTTTAGACCGTTACGCTATGATAAACGCATTTTAGGAAACGATTTAGTCACCATGTTTTCTTAGTCTGGTCACACTTAATTGACAGACATCAAATGAATAAAAAAAATCTTTAATTACCTAACAAATGTAAAAAAAACTTTACGTTGCATTTTTTGTGGTAGTTTCATTAATAAAATCCTTTTTTGTGTATTAAGGCATTCAAAACATTAAAAAAAAACTATTTTTTTATTGCAGATTTGATCAAAACTCATTTTATTTAACATTTTTTGCTTCTTTTAGTCTCAGGAATATGCTGTTAGAATTTTTCCCTTTCCTCATGGGCACCTTGTATACAATTTGAAGTACATATGGGTAAAAATACCGAGTTCACCAATTGTACGAGGTGGGATTTGAATTCACAGCCGCGATAGTTGAGGATGTGGGTTCAAACCCCGGACGTTGGTGAAGTCGATAATTTTTGGCAGTCGATATTGGAGAGCAAAAAAAAAATCTATCGAATTGAGAACCTGTTCCTTTTTATGAAGTCGGTTAAAAATACACACATCGACAGCCTATTTCAGTCCACTGCTGGGCATAAGCGTCTCATTACCTACCTATGCGGATAGACGCATTAGGGTGTTGTCTGTAATCGCCACGCTGGGCAAGCGGATCGGCGATCGCAGTGTGTCCACTATGATGATTCTGCTGTCCATCAACAAACCAAATCAATCATCAATCCAAAATGAATGGTGAATGACACTTTCAATCCCTTAGTCGACCCTTAGGGTGCGGCTCCACTGACGCGGAGCGGAGCGGAGCTGTGGGAGCTCGGCCAATGATACTGCATCACAGTGTTTCGAATTTTGAATTTGAAGAAAGTAATTGGTCAATTTTGCACTGCTCCGCTCCGCTCCGCGTCAGTGGAATCGCACCCTTACGACACTCAAGGAAAAAAGTGGTGAAAAATGTAAATTCTGTTTGATCTAAAGGTGCATTTAGACCAAAGATCATTGGCACATTCTATCCCCCACTCTACGAAATCAACGAATTTCGACGAATCACGTTTTGTGTAACGAACGAATTTGTGGATAGAAGAGTGAGGGACAGAATGAGCGAATGCTGATTTGGACTAAATGCACGTTTAGATTAAACGGAATGTACATTTTTCACCACCACTCTTCCTTGAGTGTCGTTATGGTCGAGTAAGGGTTTTGAAAGTGTTCATTTTGGATTAGAAAAGCCTTCGTAACACCCCCCGAAGGTAATACTGCTGTCCTGCTTTATCTTGTGTCACCAGCGATTGTAAGTACGTCTCTTTCTCGGACTCGAAGGGTATTCTAAATTCAAACGCAGTGTATTCTAACTGCCTTCATCACTTACGTACCTAGAACAAAAATAAAAAAATACTTTTTTTCGGAGTCAAAACTTCGTGTTTAATTAGGAACCGGATGTGTTTTTGTGTAGTTGTCAAAGTACGGCATTAGAATAATTGGTTGTTGAGCATCATCGTCAGAAATGATGGTTTGATGGGTATGACGTGACATATTATGACATAGTATAAGGATAGCCAGATAAAACACCAAAAGTTCTCACAATATAATATATTTTCCAACTTTTTATAATTATGATAGTTACAAACACTTTGATTCAGATCTTCACGGTTTGAATATCACCATCAGAATGTCCCAACCTGCCAAGTTTTTCCCTCTAATACCTGTATGTTCCCGCCAACGACCCACCAGACTTCAACTGGTCAGCTGGTGCTGCCACCTGTTCTAAGTTGTTGAGTCGTTGAGCGACTTTAATGAATTATTATTATATGATCAAAAATGATTTATTTAAGTGAATACTGCGGAACCTTACACTCGACCATCCTGATGTCGTGTATGCCCTCATACACGCATCCGGTGAAACCTTACACTTGGCAAGCTGAGATTGAAACAGTCATTAATTTACTTATACATTAATTATTTGTAATACACGATAATATACATATACAAGGGTCATATACACATTAGCCCTGGTGATAAGTAATATAAATATACACCAAAATAGTGAGTTATGTATGAAAGTATAAAACAATAGTAAATATTGAATAATAAATCAGTTCTTATATTTATTGCCTCTCGATTCCTGAGGACTTTGAAATACCTCTCGATTCATGAGGTTTTACTATAAACATATATGTGTATGCTAGAATGCCTCTCGATTCGTGAGGACTTGAGAATGCCTCTCGATTCGCGAGGACCTGAGATTGCCTCTCGATTCGTGAGGACTTTAGTCAACCTCTCGATTCGCGAGGACCTGAGAATGCCTCTCGATTCGTGAGGACTTTAGAATGCCTCTCGATTCGTGAGGACTTAATTAAATACAAATAAATAATCAAATTACTTGTCATCTTCGGAATCATTGTTATCTATGTCAGTATCGTCCTTATCATCAATTTCTAAAGCTGTTAAATGTATCCATGGTTTTATTCGATCCACAGCTACTACAGTCTTATGCTTCTTCTTTGTACCTTCAAACCCTGGAATTGACGCCACCTGATACCGGTCATTTCCTAGTACTTTGATGATACGAAAAGGACCTTCGTAAGACGGCAGTAATTTAGTACTTTGGCCTTGATTATGAAACGCTGTTTTAGTGATTTTAACTAGCTCACCCTTTTTGTAGATCCTTGCCGGGTGCCTACCCCTGTCATAATACTCTTTTTGATATTGTTGTGCTTTATCGATCCTATCACTAACTTCCTTCCGTAAAGATTCTATATCATTATCTTCGTGACTTTCACCTGATATTTCGTTTAAAATTGGCCTAATTTCACTATTTATTGACGGTCCAAACATTACTTCAGCTGGCGTTCTGGCGGTGGTTTTCTGGATCGTGTTATTGAGACCCCACTGGATTCGGCCTAATTTCTTGTCCCAGTCTTTTTCATGATCATTAAAATTTTGGGCTTTCAAGGAATCTAAAATTGTGCGGTTATAGCGCTCTACCTGCCCGTTTGCCCGGGGGCTGGCTACAGCGTTTAAGACATGTGTGATGCCTCGATTCAGACAAAATCTTCGAAAAGCGTGTGAAGTGAAACAACTTCCCCTGTCGCTAATTAATCGATCCGGCCTACGAAAAGTATCGAAAATGTCATCTAGGGTGTTTATTACGTTTTGAGTGTTAGTGTTTCTAACAGACTTAATAAAAATGAATTTGGTAAAGGAGTCTATCACAACAAGTATATGCGTGTGTCCCTTTTTTGATTTTACAAAGGGCCCAAGGTGGTCGATGTGCAGGGTATGGAAGGGTTTGCTAATTTTCGGAATAGGATGCAACAGTCCTTCCCGCGTACTAGTCTTTTTGGCGTATGCACACTCTATGCAGGCGCCCACGTATTTTTTTATGAAACGAGTCATTCCCGAAAACCAGTAACTTTTCTTCATTCTATCGCAAGTCTTTTCAAAACCCACATGTCCTATGTCATCGTGGTTTAACCTGCACAACTGCCACCGTGCGCCCTTTGGCACTACCCAACGTAATTCGTTCTTATCTCCCCCTAAGCACTTGAAAAGCTTGTTATCTTGGATGATATAATTTTCTTTTATGTATTCTAACCCCTTAGAATCCAGATCACTATTTAGAATATCTCTTATCCTAACTAACTCAGAGTCCCCTAACTGCAAAGTGAGTAGCCAATCATCCTCACTTATTGACATAACGGCAGGGTACGATTCGACAGAAAAATCGTCAGAAACAATCGGGTTCCGTGATAGTGCATCAACGTGGCCCATTTTAATACCAGGCCTATATTCCACGGAACAATCGAATTCTTGGAGTGCTAGCCACCAACGAGCAATCCGGGGAATCAGATCGCGTTTTTGAAATGTAGATCGTAAGGCACTACAATCTGTTACTATTTTAAATTGTTTCCCTAATAAATAAACCCTAAATTTCTTCAACGAGCATATGACGGCTAGTGTTTCAAGCTCGTAAGAGTGAAAATTTTTCTCTTCTGGTGTAGTCTGCCTACTGTAGTACGCTATTGGTTGAAAAGAGTCTGTTGTCTGAGAGCGTTGCAAAAGTATCCCGCCGACACCTATCTTACTTGCATCGGCATGCAATTCTAACTCTGCCAATGGATCAAAAATGGCTAGTACGGGCCTGTCTATTAATCTATCCTTGAGTTTTTGAAATGCATCAGCCTGTTCGCTTGTCCAGTCCCATACTGCGTCCTTCTTCAGTAATTTTGTAAGGGGAGCGGCTAATTGTGCAAAACCCTGTATAAATTTCCGAAAATAACTGACTAGACCAAGAAATTGTCGTACCCCATGAACATTTTTAGGACACGGAAAATTTTCTACGCTTAAAATCTTGCCCAAGCCCGGTCGCATCCCTTGTGAACTAATTTCGTAGCCTAGATAATCTATACGATTCTGTAAGAAACTACATTTTGATAGATTTAGTTTTAATTTAGCTTTATCAAGTAACTGCAATACGTCTTCCAACCGACCAAGACATTCATCGACGCTTTTTCCAAATACTAATAGATCATCGATATAAACAGTTGCTTTACTGAACCTGGCTGGACCTAAAACATGGTTCATCATTCTTTGAAAAACCGCAGGAGCATTTGCTAAGCCGAACGGCATACGGTTAAACTCGTATTGGCCGTCCGGCGTAACAAATGCAGTCAAATGTTTTGATTCTTCAGAGACTGGGACTTGATAGTACCCTGACATTAAATCAAGAGTGATAAACCATGCTTGTCCTGATAAACGGGATATTTCGTCCTCTATGATTGGCATAGGGTATCTTTCTTTAGAGGTAATAGAGTTGAGCATACGATAGTCTACACACATACGCATTTTTCCATCTTTCTTTTTCACTAATATTATGGGGCTCGCATAACTCGAGACAGATTCTCTAATGACCCCAGCTTCCTTCATATCTTCGATCATGCCTCGGACCTTTTCGCGCTCGTGATGAGATAGTCTATAAGGGCGATAAACTACGGTGCGCTGACTGTTTAACTCTATTTTCATTTCCGCTACATCTGTACAACCTAGACTTGCAAGATCTGAAGCAAAACAATGTTCATACCGTTTCAGTAACTCAAGTAATTTAAGTCTATCCTTTTCTTCTACAGATTCGCCAATAGTTATTTGAGATTCATCAATGCGTTTATGGCTACCAAGATTAGGTTCAGGTTTCGAAATAATATTTGACGCTTCGTGAGTAATGCGATTGACAATGGCCACCTTTTCAGCTCTACCAAAGATGAACCCATTATGTGACCGACATGGCAGCGTACACGGTGTTACCGTAACGTATAACATACCATTTTCAACTTGATAAATACCCCCACAAACTATAAACTGGTCCGTTGGCTTCCCGACAATATTCGTATTTAATAAAATAGGTCCTGTGAACGCAACATCAGTCGATGCTTTAACACTTGCAGTGCCATACAGTCTACAATTTCCTACGAGATGAAGCCTTATCAGGCGCTCTTCATCAATATCGCTAAGATTATGATAAGGCATAACCGCACCTATGTTTAAAAATGTTAGTTTTGTAGCGTCTTTGTATACAACTACATGCGGCTGCTCTGAGAACGTCTGCCCTATAAGTACTTGTCTATCAAGTAAGTGGTCCTCTACAACTTTGCATTGTACTGTAGCACATACCCCGTCAATTGTTATATCTAATAAAACTGAACCAAGCGAATGTACAATACTATTACCAAAACCCTTAAGAGGAGAAATCTGGCACCCTAGTGAAAAGGGGTATAAGTCGAATTTTGGCCAAATTGAGTTAAGTATACCAAAAAATTTCAAAAAAAAAATGGCATCTGTTGGTGTAAAAGGATCTAAGATATCACGTAAATTGACAGAGTTACGGTCGTGTCATATGGTATAACTAACATAAATGACCATGCAGTGTCAGGCATAAGTTGAAATAAATTCTTACAACCAAAAAAAGTATATCGTTGTAAAGTTACAAAAGGTATTAGTGTAGCTAAGTTTTACGCATTTGGATTTTAGTTGTGTGTAACGCTATAACTACTCATATTCTCTTGATGGTCACTCGGATAATGAGGATCCATGTGTATTTAAATCACTTTACACGAACAATAAAAACATTTTTTGAGATACAATTCGACATAAATCCGTATTTCCGAATAAAATTATGTTGTTACGGGTACAAGTCGACTTTAATCACTTACAATTACAGTTTTTTACATGTAATACAATCCATTTCGGGAATTATATCCGTTTGCACTAAATTAAAAAGTATTACTTAACATTTAACACCAGTAAATTGACGGATTTGTACTAAGTTGTACCATTTTACACTAAGTTTCGTTATATTTTATGCACAATGTTTAAAATAGTGTTAATTTTAAAAATTTCATTTAATTAGTGGTTAATGATTTTCTTAAAGAATGATTGTTTTTCAAATTCAAGCTGTTAAATTCTGCTGCTTATTTGTTAAAACCTATGTTAGTAATATTAGTTTGTGTTGACAATTTTAAATGACCTAACGCAAATACTTTTTTTTTAATTGTAGTAACAATTTTACTTAATGATCTAGGTAATATAGAAAGCGCGCTATAATAGCCTTGTACGAGTATTTGCTGCTGTTCTATCTAAGGCTATTGCAATATCTATATTACTCCAGAAACATGTGATTAGAACAATTTCATAACAGCCACCCGGAAACCATGCCTGGCCACTTTTTACGAATGCTAACATAATGAAAACAATATTATCACAATATTTTTTTAAATTGTCTACTAACGAAATTAATAAAGTTAATGTATAATTAACACAATAATTCAAGTTGATCGTACCTATATTTACCTATACCACTTTTAAATCGATAGAACATAATAGTGACAGGCTTTTTATACTCGTCGATTAAAGTTTGTTTATTAAGATTCCATACAGAGTACTGCAATGCAACGTCACTATTTTTATCCAAAACAACTGAAATAACTTCTTTACACACTAGTGCGAGGAGTCGTTTATATCTTGCCTGATTGAAAACTTCGGAAGGCCATCTGTACTGAAAAATGTCGTACGAAACACATGCAAAAATTAAATTCGTAAATCGTGTCGATTTAAAACACTCCCTTCGGTCGTGCTTTGCTTTATTTATGCTTATTTCGAACTTATTATTTTTCACAGTTGTATCGTAATGTCCATTACGATAGGCTATAGACAATAGTTTTTTTAAATAAAATATCGATTTTCAATAGAATGTTATTTTAGGAGACTCGATAAGATACAAAATTGCCATTCAGGCGTTACGAAACGTACCTACCTATCTGCGCGCACGACATCCAGGGCATAAAATTATAATTCGGACAGTAGGACTATTTGTACTATGATTACTAATAATGAATAAAATAAATGCTACATTATGGTATTTTTTGGTATTATGAAATTTAAAAACATTTCATTTTATGATGCGTTGTGTTTTGGCTGTTGAAAAGAAGTAATATTTTTTTAATTCAAGGAAATAATTTCTCATAATAAATGGAAAAAAGAAATATTTTTATTGTAACTTATTTCATAGAATTTGGATACAATTCAATAAAGTGATTAATATAAATCTTGTTATTTCCTTTTACACGTTACTAATATTTTGTGCACAATGGTATAGGTCGGTTTTTTTGGGATTATATTGTATACGTACATGCTATGCCATTAAAATTAATTTCGCAAACAAACTTAGCTATTTTTTTTCGTAGAAGTACATCTCAAAAAGAGTTATTATAAAATAAGTTTAATGTATACCCGTTTTCACTAATGTCCAATATATGTGAAAAGGGGTACTAAGGTTATATTTCTAAATAGCATTTATTTCAGCGGGTACAAGTCAATTTTTTTTTAAACTATTGATTTTAGCCATAAACCAATGACGGCATGTGAAAGAGCGCGTTGTATTTACTCAAAGTACATTTAAAGTTATTCTAATTCTTTAGCCATTTCGGCACAGTAATTTTGAATAATTTCGCCAATCGTTTTTTGGCTCTCCTGTAAAGTGGCAAATTTCGATTTATACCCCTTTTCACTAGGGTGCCAGAAATTAGGTGGTCATGAGATAACCCCAGATCCCTTGTAGACGACAGTTTTATCAAAGACACCTCGCTTCCTAAATCTATGAACGCTTGAAGCATAACTCCATTAACTAAGGCCTGTTTTAAAAATTTATTACTCGGGTTTGAATCCGATATACACATTGTCTTTTGAGGTTGCTCAGTCTTATTGTTATTGATATTCTTATCAGACTTCAGGAAACACGTATCTTCGGTATGACCTATCTTTCTACACCTGTTGCAGTGTCGTAAAGGCTTAGGGCATTGTAAATACGAATGGCCTCTCTCTTTACAATTAAAACATCCTGGCCTTGCTCCTGTTTTAGAATTTTGACTATTTTCAATAGATGTTGAGAGAGCATTATTAGAATTTTTATTTTTAAAGGAGGGTAATGTTAGAAACTGTTGGGCATTATTGTGGCTTAATAAAAATTATAATAGCTGTTCGGGCTCAGTACAACGCAAAGCTAGAGCACTTGACTTCATAGTCCTATCACTGATACCATGAATAATACAGTCGGCCGCCCGTTTACCAGTTATTTCACATTGATTTAAAAGCGCCAACTTTTCATAATAATAAGTTTCGATTTGTTCATTGTATTTACTTTTCCGCTTAAGCATGTCCTCCAAGACCTGGCCATAATTCTGTTCCGATGGAAAAGCTAAGGTTAACTTATTTTGCCACTCTGGCCAACTGTATAAGATTGAATTTAAACTCTCATACCACGTCTTTGCCAGGCCTTGAAGTTTTTGCATAGCGAAATGTATAGTAGTCCGTTCATCCCAGCCGTAAACTTTGGCACATTCGTTTACTTTATTAAGCCAGATGTCAATGCGTTGAGTTTTATTGGAAGGGTTAAATTCAGGTAAAATGTTTTTCGCATCTATGTGTTTACCGGTATTTTGTACAATTGAAGTTGACGGCTGTGATAACGGATTATTTTTAAATGCTTGTAAAAGGTTTGCGACATCTTTAGAACAAAATAAAGGACTGCGTGATCGATAAGAATATCTTTCCCTGACAATTGATACATGTTCTGGTACCTCGTTTGATCCTTGGCGTTGCTTGCTGCGTCGCTCCTCGCTGCGAGCACTATGGTGCTCGTCGTGGCACGTGCTGCGTCGCTTGGAGCTTCGTGGTGCAGGATGTTCGCGACTGCGTGGGGTCTTGGTACTTCGGCGGTCGCGGCTTCGTGGCCTGCGATGCTCTGGACCGCAGGGACTCGAACGCTCACTTCGACGCTCGCGACTACGCGGGCTGCGGCGCGTGACACTGCGTGGACTACGGTGCCCGCGGCCACAGGGGCTGCGACGTTCCAGATCGTGTGGACTGCGTCGTTCGCTGCGATGACTGCGGCGTTCGTGGCTATACGGGCTTCGACGCTCGCGGCTGCGAGCGCGACGAATCTCGCGACTCCTTTTATATTCTTCTTCCTGGAGAACGCGCTCCATGTTGCGCACTCGTTCGCGTTCCAGCTCTAATTCTCGCTGCAATTCTAGCAAGTGCTGGCTGCTGCTGCGTGACATGTTGTCATTTAGTCGATTCTGGTCTTCGGGCGTAGTTAGCCTGCGACTTCCATTGTCTTGGATGCTCATCTCTTGCGGTTCTTAATCCCACTTGCTGACTATAAGGATAGCCAGATAAAACACCAAAAGTTCTCACAATATAATATATTTTCCAACTTTTTATAATTATGATAGTTACAAACACTTTGATTCAGATCTTCACAGTTTGAATATCACCATCAGAATGTCCCAACTTGCCAAGTTTTTCCCTCTAATACCTGTATGTTCCCGCCAACGACCCACCAGACTTCAACTGGTCAGCTGGTGCTGCCACCTGTTCTAAGTTGTTGAGTCGTTGAGCGACTTTAATGAATTATTATTATATGATCAAAAATGATTTATTTAAGTGAATACTGCGGAACCTTACAATAGACATGTATTGAACATGGCAAATTGCAAAACTAATGACTAAATGTGGTATTTTGCTTATTTTTAGCGTTCCCTCAATTGCTTTGAAATTTAGGTTGATCTTTATTCCTATGTAAAATAAGAGTGAAATTTGACCAATGATATTTTCTATTCATTGGTCAAATTTTAGAGGGTTAATCTTAATCCTGAGGTCATATTGATGAACCGACTATATGATTGGGACCGACATAGACATCCCATTCGACAAAAAAAACCTCATAATCCATACATTTCCAGATTTTTTTGTATGTCAGTCCCATAGTAAAAGTTCATTAATACCTATGACCTCAGAAATAACCCTTAAAGTTTGGCCGGTAAATAAAAAACACTCTGTATTACATCTTTATTTATTTATCTAATCTTCGTTGCACATATAAAATGTATGAGTATAAAGGGCGGACTTAATGCCAGAGGGCCAGTCAACCAGTCAACCATCAGGCCAAAAAGAAAATAAAGCTGTGGTGCGGGATATAAATTTCATTTTTTAAATAACTTATCTTCTCATTACATAAGCCCAGTATTTCGGGTAAGTGAGGTCTTGGTATAAATTAGCTACGATGACGTCACACCATTGTCATTCAACGTAAAACCGGTCGTACAATGCCGTTCCCGACCTTCGCTCGTTATCGAGAGGTATGCTGATCTGACGGATAACTAGGTGCTAATGCCTTAACTGATCATAAAAGGTTATTGTTTGTATTTCTTACTTGTTCCTGGAATTGGCAGGGATAGTTGTGACAGGGGTAAATATTGCCCAGTGGAGACCACGGCTAGGCTAACGCAGCGTAGGACGTCCACCCACAAGATGGATAGACGACCTTATGAAGGTCGCCGGGACACGCTGGATGCAGGTCGCATCTAACCGGTACATGTGGAGGTCCAGAGGTTAGGCCTATGTTCAGCAGTGCACGTCTTATGGCTGAGAGGATGATGATGATGATAAAGGGTTGAACCGTTGAATGGTTGTAAATTATACAATACATAGTTTATCCTTGTCTTTGTTAACTTGCGCCGTTTTTGAGATTCATGTTTTTTTTTATTTCACCACTGAATCAAACTTCTGGGAATATGTGAGAAATAAAGCAGGCCATACACGTAAGGGTGTACCTGACAGGTTTGCCTGTACAGGTCAACTGTTCAGGTAAACCGGAGCGTGTATGTTACAGAACTGTGCAGGTTTTCACACACATGCAACCGAAAGAATATTGAAAATTGATATTTTTTGCGTGTGGGTAGACCTGTACAATTCAACTGTGCAGGCAAAACTGAGTGTGTGTGGGTCGGTCGTACGTAGTCGTCAGTTGTCCAGTGGTTGTTAGCAGGGAAGGACGCACGCGCGTTGCTGTGCAAAATGTCAAATGGAGGAGTTTATAGACATGTATAAATCTGAGTATTGTCAGAATATTTGGGACATTCATAATTATGTTCATTCAACAGGAATGTTGCAAGGAATCTTAACGTCACTGTTAGTCTTTCATTGGGCTATATAGCTTTTCTCATGATTGTATCCTGCTTTTAAATTAAAGGAGTCACCGCTTCTAACAGTTTGAGATACGTCTTTTCATCCATTCGTAGATAATTGCGAAAATCATTCGGCTCAAATCTCAATTCTTTCAACAAGTTTACTTGAGAATACTCTTTTCTTTGCAATAACCACAGTTTGCACCATCGTTCACGGTATCTTCGTTTATATTTATTTTTCTTCAATAAAATAAATAATAAACCAAACTGCGTCGATATCAAGCCGTGGCCGAGTGCATGGTTTCAAATGAAAGTTTGTGCAGGTTTACTGCTACGTGTATGTCCTCTTCTCAACTCAATTTTACCTGACAGGCGTAACTGTACAGGCAAACCTGTCAGGTACATCCTTACGTGTATGGCCTGCTTAAAACTTAAAGTAGGTATCAAAATAATAGCACCAATGTACTACATTGCTTATTTTTAATTATAGACAATTAGTGATACCGTAATAATGGTCAAAAAAATCGGTTGGTCCGAATTTAGGAGTCCATCTTGTCTGAGTTGTACATAATTTCTGTACTACATACTATGATTGGTTAATTACTATGTTAATTATATAATGTATAGGTACATACAGTACAGCCAGTACAGCGACGCGGACGTGGCAGGCCCAGACGGAGATGGCGGGATGATATGGCGAGTCCATAGTTCCTGGACAACTACATGGAAGCACAAATTCGAGAGTCATGGAGATCTAGAGAGAGAGGCCTTTGCCAGTGGGACACCAATATAGGCTAGGATTGTATATTATATAGGTACATACAGGGGTACTCAGCCAATTACTATTTATAGCGTAATTTTGACATCATCCGTGCGGTGACGGAGTAAGAATACAAAAATCACCGCCCCTCTCTTCCCGTGGGTGTCGTAGGAGTCGACTAAGGGAAATACTGAGTATCCAGCTTCTCAGCCGGTGGTAGGGTATTTTTACTAGTACCCGCCTGGTTGGCTACCACCGTACATTCGGTGTAAACGCCCGTGAAATGACTTACCTTCGTGTTTGCCGTGTTTCGGGGTCAGCCGGTGTATTTACCAGCATCTAGCGGGCCAGCAAGGCGGTGGCAACTAACAGGTTACTGATTGTCTCCTGTTCGTTGCCGCCGCGATTTGGGCTCTACTTTTCACTTACGATCAGGTGGAGTGGAGCCACTTTGTTGTGCCAACGTTATTTTTATTGGGTCGGCAACGCGCATGTGACACCCTGAGGTTGCAGGCGCCCATAGGCTACGGTGACTGCTTTCCATCAGGCGGGCCGTATGCTTGTTTGCCACCGACGTGGTATAAAAAAAAAAAAAAATAATAATAATTGCCGAGTGGGTTTCCGATTTGTTGACTGTACGCTGAATACTGCGATTGACAATGATCTACGTACCAACAGAAGCTACATATTTTCGCTGCAAACGTGAGCTGAGTAGATCAGATAGCAGCAATAAACCGTACAAGCAACAATTATCCAATTTAGCTTTCACTACATCCACGCAAAGTCGCAAAAACAACAATACACGCCAAAAAACTAAGTTTTTCACGCCAACTCGGCAGACATCTGATAAATAACTTAAATATGTCGTTGAAGATTAGTTCTTACTTCTATTGTTATACAAGCGAAAAGGTTTCGAATTTCAAAAACTGACGTTTTTCTCTCATGCTCAACAAAATTACAAATGCGGGCGCAAAAGCGTTTGATCTTCATTATTTATTCTAAATTAGTTCTTCGGGCTATACTCATAAGAGTGTTGAGTCAGTTCATTTTCATGAACACAGCAGTACCAAGTTTTCCACGAGTTTTACAAACTTAAGAATGCCATTGCAATAATGATATCCGGTCTTTTATTTAAAAAAAATCGTCCTTATTGCTATTGTTTTAAGAGTGTGATGAAGTTTTATTGCAATTTGAGTAGTGGTATGTAGTTTTTCACGTTTTTACGAGTTTTCCTTACATGTATGAGGTTGACCTTGGCAATGAGACAACACGATTGTTTGCGATTTAACATTGGTCTGTACTTTGTACGAATGTTTTAAAGTGTTAGTCAAATTTAAATACGTAAGTACCTAAGTAAGGAGGTAGGTTACCTACCGAAGTAAGTAACAAAGTGTTTTAGAGCCAAGGAAAGACGGCATGTTGGCATAAGTGTAGTAAGGACTTAGGAGTCCTTTTCAGTCGAATCAAGCACGATTGTGAATGCAACTTCGTCGTGGTCCAAACTAGTGGTTTGGACCATGACGAATTATTCATATTTTTGTTGGTAATTCGATCCTAGATAGCAACTTTTTTAACTAGGGTGTGCTCTCGGTTCTGAATTTGTATGGCAAGAACCGGAGCACACCCTATTTTTAACATTCAATATTTTCTTATTTTTGCCAGACCATTACAAACCTATTTTTTATGGTTATACTCTGGTTAACCAGTCATTCAGTAAAAAAAAACCTCAAAAAATAAAATTGGTACCTAGTTTTCTGCTCAAAAAAAAATGAAATTTTTCGCCTTTTTCTTTCGTACCTAAATATAATATGTATGTACCTACTTAAATGACAGCATAATATTTGGGCCTATTGAAAAAAATAATGTTCCTACAACAATTAAAGGTCTTTAATCAAAACAAATTTTAACGTCATATTTTTTGTTTCGAAATAAAATTTTGTGTAAAATTATTATTTTGGCAGTTTTGGACCTGACGTAAAATGAGCCATTTCTCGCACTAGACCCTAAGAAGGCACCATCTGTACTAAAATATAGGTTTTTGATGTGGGTTTATGTATCACAGATTCGCAAATTAAAAACCACCACCTCTATTTACATGTACGTCGCTAGCATAATGCTAATGAGTTTATATAATTGACATAAGCGCCGTCCTTCCAGCGGAGCGTGGTGTGCGCATGCGGGCCAAGATCGCGGCGGGGTCGGCGCTACCTGAATATTTGTGTTACGCGAATCACATCATCATCTAGACGACCGTCCCACCTTCGTGGGATGCGACCCGGCCACAGCTGCAGTAGCGGAAACGCGGGAGCAGCCACACCAGCAGTGTTATTCACTAAGGAAACCGCCTTGCTATCAGCGCTGTGTCAGCGCTGCGGCAGCGTCGAGCCTAAAATGGTATTCACTAATGCACTTTAAACGACACTAGCGCTCGGCGACGAATGCGGCGTGAGCTGGAACTACACTGCGTCGAGAGTTACCGCCTACAGTTCGACGACGAGCTGTTCTACGTTAGTGAATACCGTTTTTCGCAGCGCTGCGCTCGTCGTCAAGCTCGTTGATGAACGTAGCGTCGAATGTGTGAATAAGAGAATAGCATAGCAGGAGGAGTATCGTTTGTATATTCAAATTCAATTCAAATCACTTAGTCGATTCTTATGACATCCACGTGAAGCGTTTTGGTGGTGGCAAGTGTATTCTTACTGTCTATACGCATAATTAATAGGATAAGTATAAGGCCTATGTACAATTCTTTAGAATAAAGATTTAAGCGTAAAGATCTTGACATTAATCAGTTATCAGTGGAAAATCATGGTCACGGAAGATTCCCAAGAATCCTTAACTTATGTTAACTGTTGCAGCGAGTGCAGCGGCCACTTGACACGTGCAGCCATACAAGTAAATATCCATACTTACATATTCATACATACTTATTATCATACTTGCTATGGCGGACGGATTCGCTTGCGTGTAGTTGCAGATTTCTAATAATGAACTTTTGACAGTTATAGATTAATCCTTATTAATATGAGGGTAAGACTCATCATTTCTGCCGTGCTAACTAAAAAGGACGCATCTCCCATAGAACTACTATAAGAGATGCGTCTTTTTTACTTAGCACGGCAGATTTTTCCGATAGTCTTAACATCATATATATACAGCGTGTTTTTCTTCATATGCTATAACTTTAATGGAAGCTTATTTAGGTCAAATATAATTAATTTCTCTAAGAAACTAGTGTTTTAACTCTTACCGTTATTGAGTTATTAAGAAAATAAGTTTAATCACTGAACATGTGTATTGCAACCTTTATTACATTCCAATGTTACTTATTTTGACATGTGCCGTCAGTCACCTGAGATTAACTTTTATTTTACTCTTAAGGTTCTCTCACACTTACCATTTCATTTATTATGTATGAAAACATAAAAAAATATTTTTTATCGAATTTTCCAAAAGCCAATATACCAGACAACTTCTATTAATGGCCCAAGTAACATGTCTAATTTATAGCAAATCGAAACGAACACCCTGTATAGGTATATATAAGGCTCATTTCTAAACTGTCAAAAGTTTATTCTTAGAAATCGGCAACTGTAGTAGCCAAGTAACTACAGGGTGAAACATGAGTCGTGAACAGTAATACGTTTTTCTAACCCTATAAACAACTAACAATTGAATGTCTGTATTTTTTGTAGCTTTTTCTAATTTTTAAGGTGTTTTTCAAAAATGATAACGACTATTTAAGCTATTTAAAATGTTAAAATGTAATAAATATCATTTAAAATTACACGAAATAAAAAAAAATCTAGGGTGCCAATTAGCAGACTTTACAGTATAACTAAAATACGTCGACGTTTAAGGTTTTCAGTAACTGATGAAATACCCTATAGGTATGTAGGTTTCTATCGTTCAGGCGCGGATCCAGGACTTCGTTACGAGGGGGGGGGGGGGGGTACTGCCCTATTATATGATAGTATTTTATGCTTAAAACACCACCTAAGCATACAATAATTCCAGTGTGAGGGGGGGGGGGAAGTACCTCCATTACCCCCCCGATACCGTTCGTCAGTAGAAAAAAAAAAAAACAAAAAACTTGCATAATTTCATAATCATGCTCTTTTAGAACACAATCTTGGTTTTATTACGAACTTAAAACCTTGAACCTTGAGTTCTCATACTTTTTTAATTAAATTATTGATATTTATTAAATTTAATATTTTCTTCGGTTACCGCGAGGATTAGGTACACATGAAATAAAACTATGAAAACGGATAAACTCGCTAATTTTAACTTCATTCCGACGTTTCGAACACTTTACACGAAACGTCGGAATGAAGTTAAAATTAGTTAATATACGCGAGTTTATCCGTTTTCATAGTTTTATTTAATGATATTTATTAGTATTAAATTAGCGTAAATATATTATCTGCGAACGTGTTTCACGATATGAGTCAAAGACGTCATACGCTATGGAAATTAAGTCAGCCATATTTGTTTACTTTTTTTGTTTTCTACTTGCAAATGGTGTAGTTACTTATCTAATAATTTATTGTATATAGGTATATGACAAATTATACTCTGGCTAACCAGACACGTATAGTCAGATGAAAAGCGCGGGAAATTAAATTTTTCTATAGCTAACCAAAAATATGCATCTACATTTTTTACTGGTATACTTGTTGGCCAGAGTATAATTATTTACCACTAAGTACATCATATCAGTTTTTAACCGACTTCAAAAAAGGAGGAGGTTCTCAATTCGACTGAATTTTTTTTTTATATATTAAGATACAGTGTAATAATACTTCTATCAATAAAAAAGGCGGCAAATTTTAAAATCATAGATGCGCAGGATTGGCCTGCCAAATGAACGAAAATGTCTCCTTTCTTCCGGTTCTTAGCACCCGAATTGTCGTAGTTTTTAGCTTACTTAGTTATCTTTTCATCAAAAATACGTGTCTACTAAAACTACTGCGACACAAGCAATAATTACAGTGAGCTATATTTATATATCCGAACTATTCTATTGCGTTTCAAATTGTTCTTAATTACTTAACGCATTAATTAAAACTATAAATTATCTACGCCGTACAATATTGACTCTAAGTTAAATAAGTTGCGGGTAGGCCTCTTCCATGTCCAAGAATGTAATCTAAATTACCAAGTAAATCCGTGCCCAATGACAAAAACTATTAAGAATCTACCAACCTTGCTTATCAGTCACTTCAACAAAACACTATTAAAAAAAAACAACACTTGTAAAACACGCACTTCACTGTTTTAAAAAAAACACGTTCGAATTTCGAATTCGTTTCGGCGCGAAAACGTCAACTTTTTGTATACGGCCAGCGCTGCGCGCGGTATGCGCGGTACTGAGTTTTCAAAACTACGTTTCGCCTCACTACTACGGAAACAGGTTTCAATGCATTTCCATGGTTGCATCGATGCGCTGGCTCTCCATTGCGCGTTTTACTAACACGCATGCATAGCGGTACAATTTTAAGTAGCAATGGTTTTGTGATAAGTGAACCGGTTTTACTCGATTTGTTTAAGAATGACAATAGATGAAAGATTGACTCACAGACTATAGTTGCGTCATTATTTTACTGATTAAATGGCGGTTGCTTAAAAAGCAGTCAAATAAATAAGCTTGGGGCCATTGCAGCGGAACCTTTTGAGTTTATAAATATTTAAGGCTTACAAAATCAGGTCCTACAGACGACTTAATGAAATTCACTTGTCATAAGTTCATGTTATAGTAATTTCTTGAAACGCCTCTACTTACTTTGACAGACTGATCTAACTCTTGAAATCTTCTGTCTTGCCACCCGACTAGCGTTGAAAATTTCCGGATTAAATCCCGTTTCCTTCCAAAAAGCTCGTTTTTTCCGGATTTTGCCGTAAAAATCAATGAAATTTTCCACTTTTATTTTCAACTCTAAACCAATGTTAATTAGGTCTAAATTTCACTTAAACCAGGAGAACGCGATGTCACCGAGGAAAAGTCAATTGAAATAGCTGGGAAGGATTGACAGTGACATGAATAATTTGTGTAAAACCTGAATAAAACGGGAAACACATAATTTTCATACATTCCTGAAAAAAACATTTGATTTTTTTACGCTACGCTATAGCCGACACGTGTTTATGTGTACAGTTCACTATAAACACATACAACACTTACAAGTCTTTAAATACCTACTTGTTGTGATAAAAGGAAGTAAGGTCAATGCGGGTAAGACCGTCTATCAAGAAAGTCCGTCTACCAACTGATTTCCACCCCTAACTCAACTATGTAAGACTTTCCTTACAAATAAAATATGCCGAATTTACCCGCACTGACCTTACTTAGGAAAAGGATAAGTGTCAGGTAGGGCAACATATCACATATTCATTAATCACTTATCAGCCTATGTCAGTCCACTGCTGGACAACTGCCTCTCCTTGGCCTATGCGTATGGACGCATTAGGAGATAAATGCCCATAATCGCCACGCTGAGCAAGCGGATTGACGATCGTAGTATGTCCACCATGATGATGCTACCCATTAACAATCTTCGACAAATAAATGGTCAGTGACATTTAAATCCCTTAGCCGACTCTTACGACACCCGCGGGAAGAGTTGGGGTGGTGACAAATGTATTCTTCCTGCCGTCACCACACGGAACATATCATCATCATCATCAGCCTATGAAAGTCCACTGCTGGACGTAGGCCTCTCCTATTAACTACGCGTATAAACGCATTAGGAGGAAAATACCCATAATCGCCACGCTGGGCAAGCGGATTGGCGATCGCAGTAATGTGTCCACTATGATGACGCTGCTGCCCATCATCAATCTTTTATCAAAGAATAGTCAGTGACACTTCAATCCCTTAGTCGACTCTCACGACACCCGCGGGAGGAGTTGGGGTGGTGACAAACACGGAAAACATGCTTCTTTGAAAATGAAATAATCCAGTCATCGTTTTCTCTTATATTTATTTTTTATTTTTCAATGGGACAGAATTCAATATTACTTAAGTACATCTCATAAGCTCCATGTGAGCCGTATACGCGATTAAAAATACGGAAGTACACGAAACATCTTGATAAAAAGATATGCGACATTTCTGATATGCATGAAATCGAATTTAGTTTTAAAATTAAAGTAAACATTCTAGCCCAAGTTCAAATTTTTTGTGGTTGATAAATTGATCAATCGAAAATCAGTGTCAAAAGTTTTATAATATAAAAAAAAGAAATTTCCAATAATATCTATTCTAAGGAATATTTCAAATGAATTTACGTATTTTACAATGCATATGCTCAGAAAGTGTTCTTTTTGAGGCTAAACTTATGCATAGAAAGTGTTTTTTTTCGCATGTGTGCGGGAATGAATTTTCATAGTACTTTTCCGCACAGCCCGGTTAGTACTCTCGATAAAGTCTGGTTTTCCTCGCATAGTGCATTGTAACATGTTGAATAATACACATGTTGTTATGTAGACTTTTTTCTAACTCGTGTCGCTTTAAAGCACTCGTTTCGCTCGTGTTTTATAGTCACCGTCACCGACACGCGTCCTGACAAAGGCCTACTTTCCACACTTGTATCATAAATAACTATCACATAAATAACTAAGTAATAGTAGTAATCAATTTAAACTTACAATAAAATGACTACATAAACTGTAGATCTGCTAACTTAATGAGTGTTAAAATCTGAATTTGGGCTAAGTTCATTATTTTAAATATTTCCAAACATTTGTGCGTGGCATTGAGTAGAGGTCTAATTTTAATTACGTACTACAATTCCCTAAAAAATAATTACGATTTGTAATTATAATTATTGTTTTTAACTACAATACGTTTTCCCTAAAAGTATTTTTTACTATAGTAATCAATAATCATCTTTGGCTAAGCGGTATTTACAATAATTTGGGATTATATAATGTGAAAACATTGGCACTTATTTTTTTCACAAATAAACCAATAATATATATCATGAACGAGTATTTTAACAACTTCTGAGTATTATTTAAAATTAGCTACGAAAATCACATTTTCTTTTATTTAAGCATTAAATTTAATCTATCAAATCCCTCGAATTAATTCCACTTTTTAATAAAACTTTCCTACAAAATATAAATAATTATTATTGTAGGATTTTTCGCAAGCAATATTTACAATTATACTTTTCGCTTTAACTTTTTACATTGAAACATTTAAAAAGAATTATATCAGACTAAAAAAACATAACATTAGACATAAATTATTCATCATAACATTAATTAAATTTATTACACTTAAAATGAATCTCATGCTTAAGACCTTTCTTAACAATAATATTAGAATTAACAGAATTATGAAATATATATTTTTTATGTCAAACCCATGTGGGTTGGAACGTTATCGTGTAATTACGTTCAAATCGTCGGCTGACAACCAAAAGTCGCTACAGAAACTGTCACTACTTACTCTTATTAGCGACGTCGTATGTTCTGGTTATTGGGTCAAAATTCTTTTCGTTGTCTTGTTTCATACCACTCCGTCACGCTTTTAGTTGTTGTTTCGATTCAGTATATAAAAAAATCCGGTGCACTTGTATTTCTTTTTTACGCTAGATTTTAATCTATACATATATCAGAAATTGAAAACAAAATATCATACATACAAAAATCACCACTACGTCACGTTTTTTAGGGACACAAAATAAGACAGCGAAAAGAATTTTGACCCTATTAATAAATAATAACTAAAAATATATGATTCAATATTGAAATTTTCTACAATGTGTAGGCTCTAACAAAAACAGTAAGTAATAATACGTTTTAGGCTAAATCAAGTAGAGTATTTTTATTAATTAGTAGAAAAAATCGCAAAAAGTAGGTTTGGTTGGAGGTGGAGCATCTGTCTCTACCACTCCAAAGATAGCGTCGTAGGAGTGACAAGAACAGGAAGGAAGGAAGAAGAGGAAGGAGTAAAATATGAGTGATAATCGTGAAAGTTTAAAGGTTATAAGGACACGATACTCGTATAAACATAGTTCATGTCACAACAAAAAGTAAAAACATAGATGTCAACTGTGGTCAGTACAAAATGTACTGCATTTTCTATGAAATCTTTTAAATAGATCCGGAGGCAAAAACCTAATTCCGATGGCCAAATCATTTTGCACACTCTTTATCGACCTAATTACGGAACTATTTACAACTGTGCCCAGTAAAAAAAAATACTTTTTTTTCTTCATACATCAGTGAGCCACCCTAATGTGTACTGCGATGGGTTAGGGGCAACTAGGGTTGCCAGATTTTGTGTTGTTATGTACAGTAACATGTATGAGAAAATAAAGTACATACAGAAAAAAATCAGTGCCTGGAATAATAGGACATTACTGGCAATAAGTTTAAAATAATGTATTTTAGCGTACTTTATGCGTCTCGTAAATTCATAGTAAAATACAGTACAATACTGTATATTACAGTACCTCTGGCAACCCTTTGAATCCTGGCAATCATAATAATGAAGTAATCAATTAATTATTGATGGAAACTAGCAATACTAAAGAATAACTAACGTAAATAGGCGGTTCGAATCTAGCAACATTCTAAGTACATTTTTGGTAAAATAAATCTAACATGCGTCAGAATAACTAAAGTAAATTAAATAATTCTAGTAATTACTGCAATTATCTGCGATAATTTGTAATAAATTCCATCTCATTCAATGTAATGAATAGCTTCTGCGTAACTTTTTTTATGGTTTTTTACCCACCCCCCACACAGGGGAAAACGCTGTTTGTTTGTCTGCCCGTCAGTCAGCCGGCTGTATCTCGTGAACCGTGATAGTTATACAGTTAACATAGAAAAATTACCGGGAACCATCGCTAGTTGGGGACGATCTTTTTGTGTCAAATTAAGGGTTAACTAGAGTAACTATCAGAATAAGACGTAGATTATTTCAATGAGAAATTGTAAAGCGTGTCAACTTGAAATCGTAAAACAAATCAGATTATCTCAGCGTGTCTCTCCGTAGTAAGCTATTGACCCTCGCCACTCGATTCTTGTAGATTTCTATCGGAGGCCGTCGAAGCAGCCGCGCTGCCGCCGCCCTGGTCACAGCGGCTTTGTAACTCTGTGGTGACAAGATGGCCGGAGTGGCGCGGGTCTTCAGGACGTCCGTGGAGTCAGGAAGGGCCGAGTCGGAGAGCATGGCGTCGATATCGCCTGTCAGGATGGCCGATTCCGTGTAGTTGGAAGCGGGAGCGCAGAGGGGAATCGCGTTGGACCATTTTCTGTTTCTGTTAGGAAAAATGGTTAAATCATCAGCTTATGTTAGTCTGCTTTCACTGCTGGACGTAGGCCTCTCCTTTTAACTATGCGTATAGACGCATTAGGAGGTAAATACCCATAATCACCACGCTGGGCAAGCGGATTGGCGATCGCAGTAATGTGTCCACTATGATGACGCTGCTGCCCATCATCAATCTTTTATAAAATAATGGTCAGTGACACTTCAATCCCTTAGTCGCCTCTTACGACACCCGCAGGAGGAGTTGGGGTGGTGACAAATGTATTACTGCCGTCACCACACGGCTAGGATACGATATTGGATAGGTATACGATTTGGTAACTTACTTGAGACAGCGTAGCATCGGGGCTCCCTTCAGCTTATACCCCGGTTCGCAGGTAAAACTGACAGTTTCGCCTATCTTGTAGTAGAACTTGACGGACGACATTCGCCCCGATATCGTCGTCCCTGGGTACGTGCAGGCTTGGGCACCTGTTAACAATAAGGTTCTCTTTCTCAATGGGTACATGGGTTCTTATAGTACAACCAAAATATAAGGACGCGATTTCGTGTCCGCCGCATTACAATTGAGAAATTTGATCTACGGGAATTCGTGTCTGCATCAGCTCCCACGTAATATAGTAGTAATTGTATTAGTTCACTAGATCAGAAATTAGTTATAAATAAGAATAGTCCATCAAAAGTCGTTATCGTTGTGTCATACAATCTTTATTGGGCGTTTTCACAAACCGTTGTTGAAATCACCTTGTTTTTTTAATTTAGACAAGTTTGGGCTTGTTCTACTCAGGATCACGAGCTGTTTCTAATCTAATAGGAGAAAGAAATGTCCCGAAATATTTTTTCCATTACGATACCGTTTTTTCATAGATGTTCAAAGGCGGTAGCGTAATGGAAGGAATGAAAACTGTAAGAAAATTATGGGACATAATTTTTCTCCAATTACAATCGAAAGAGCTCGTTATCCTAACAAGCCCAAACTTGTCCGAATTAAATAACAAAGTGATTTCAACAACGGTTTGTGAAAACGCCCTTTTACCAGCTCTTAAAGTATAACCAAATATCGAAGCGATTACGAGTCCATGGTATTACATTGACAAATTATGTAACGCAAAATCGCGTCCACGGCAATTAATGGGTTGATTAAGAATTAACATAAAAACATTCATCAGGTCACGACCAAATCACAAATATTTGTTATAAACTGATAAATGCACCGGCGTAATAGCAGCAGCGTAAAACAATTACTATAGCATTTTGCTATCCATATTTATACAGGCGTAAGAAAAGTACGCTCGGTCAAACAATACCTGTGCAACTACGAACAAATAAAACATGGAAGCCGCACGCCATACTAAATTGCCTTTCAAAAACGGTCCTGAATTTTAGTTGACAAGTGTCAGCCCCTCTTCAATGCATTACGGCAATGAATTTTAATATCAACCTATAAAAATATAAGCCGCAATTCAAAAATAGTTGTTGATCCATCAAAGTTTTGATTGGATATTTTCTATAAGCATTTGTCAAAAATGTTGCCCCGAAATTTGCGCGTTGTTAAGAGAAACGCTCTATGTCCTGCCCATCTTGGCACAACTGAACAACTGTTGGGCATTTTTGAGCTGGCGTTAGATGTCCATGTTACCTATGGACGCAGCTGTGTAAGGAGCGTGAGTGCAGCGAAAGCGTTATTGGGGTATTTTTCATACAGTTTCGTTACTTATAATAGTCAGTTTGGAGTGACAGAGACGTGCCCTTTGGGTTTATCAATGTTTGCGGTGGACCTTCCAAGGCTGACAAAAGGAATTTTTGGCAACGGAAAGCTACGAGTCATATTTTCCCATTTTAACATCGTAAGGCCCATTCTATTTTTAAGACAAGTGAAATAATAACCCAGTGTCCTAAAATAGTACATTACGACACAAGTGCAAAAAACATGAACTCGAAACCAGTGGCGATGTTTTAAATCGACACGAGTTACGAATTTCCTTTTTGCACGTGTTTCGTACGACGTTTTTTAGTACAGATGGCCCTCCGAAGTTTTGGACCTAACGTTAAATGAGCCTAAAAAGTCACAATCTGTACTAAAAAAACACATTTTATTTTTTATTTCAGGACCTACAAAATTAAATTCATATTTCTTTGAACATGACGTCATGGGCGGGTATAAGTAAAATTTGTTGTCCTAAAAATAGGACGTTGGGCCTTACGAGGTTAAAGTATGATGCGGTGTTTCTTGCTCTGTAGTTCCTACTAAAATACTGCTTAGAATAGTTGAGCTCCGTAAAATGAATACCGTAAATCCAACTATGGCCACAAAACTAAATTGAGAACTTATATTAGGTATTTAATCGTGTAGTTCTTAGGCGTAAGCTTCTTATTGATAATAGAAAAAACTTAGACAAAACCAAAAAGGTAGCGACTAGCATTGTACCGAGGAGAAGTTTTATACCTAAGTTGCGAAACTTACATAGAGAATGTTCTCGGGAATTTTAACTAATAATCGAATCAAGCCAAGACCGCACTAGATGCCTTTTGAGTTATATTTACTGCCTTGTTTACTTATTTACGATTTAAAATAATTATTTATAACATATTTTTATAAGTTCCCATAGAAACATTTTCAATGAGAACTTACTCTTAAATTCTCATGACTGTTATCGGAAATTTCCGAGTATATTCCCGCAATTTTATTTCGTGGGGAAATGCATACCCGGGCGCGGGCTACGGGCCCGGGTGGTTATGTGGGACTCCCAGGGCTAATGAGGCCCTGGTCTATCCACTAAAACTCCACGGTCTGCCGCCAAGATGCTTTATAATAATATAATAATAAATCATTTATTTCGGACATTTCTTTACATCCATATGTTGTTAGTAACTTATAACCTAGGTATGTTAGTAAGCATTTAGTTAAATTTTAACTACTTCAGTTCTGTGTATAAAGAGCCACAGCTCTAACTTGTTCAACCCAGTGCAACTGGATTGGGCAGTCATACCTGTCTGCAATGACACTCAGAATGCTGTTGGTACTTACTCTAAGTCGCTGCATCATCGAGACAATTTTTTTACGTACTACCACTTCGAAACTCTTTGTGCGGGCTTCCGCGAACATGCTCGTTGCGCTATACCACCGAGGAAGCCCCAGCAACATCCTGAATGCATTATTATATTGAATCCGCAGCTTTAAGGCGAGGTCAAGGGTACGCCTGAGCACACTTCCGCGATATCTTGGTTAGGTCTGGTAGTCGACGCGGCGTTGATAATAGCCCAAAAACTACAACATAGGTACTTACATGTCGGCGGCTTATCGCTCCACCGGCCACTATCTTGGCAGACTAGGATGGGCCGGCCATGCAGGGTGTGTTCAGGGTTGCAGTGGAATTGCAGCACATCGCCGGCTCGGTAGGGGGCGCGGCCGAGCACGTAGCCTGATGCTGGCGGCGGCAGCGACGGGCAGGATACCTCTGGAATGTTTTATTTTAATTAGGAATCTCATCATCTCAATTCTCAATCCACTCCTGGACATAGCCGGAAATATAAAACTTGAAGACAAAATATGCCGTGTGTAGGTTTGAAGGAAGTGGCATCATCATAGTGGCCGCACTCCTGCGGTCGCCAATCCGCATGCTCATCGTGGCGATTAACCGATTCGCCGATTCAGACCGGAATGGCAGCGGCCGGCAGCGACTGACTCGTCTCGTCAGCCGCTGGCGGCCGCCCGCCACCTTCCGTCACCGCCAGCGGCCGCTCGCCGCCTCCTGTGGCCGCTGGCATGGGCGACCGGCGGGTGTGAGTGATGGCGGAACAGCCGCGCGATGCTGTCAGCGGCACCGCGCGACCTTTTAGAGTATTTCAAGCGACACTGATCTTTTTCAATATGTAGATAAATGGCGGTGAAACATTGATAAACCGAACAACCACTTGTCGAAGCAGAGTCTCCATTGGCAATCCAGTGGCAAAAGGAAGAGGGGGCGGCCTCGGAATACTTGGAGGCGATCAGTTGAGAAAGAGGCTAGCTCAATTGGTCTGAACTGGACACAACTGGAAGAAGCCGCGCAAGATCGTGACAAATGGAAAACTCTTCTGCGAGCCCTATGTCCTTTATGAGGGATAACAGGAACGCATCATCATCATCAGATAAAGTCTAAAATTATTTCACAATGACAAGGGGTCGCCACGCCGCTGCCGGCCACTGCCATTCCGGTCTGAATCGGCCCTTAATCGCCACGATGAGCAAGCGGATTGGTAACCTCAGGAGTACAGCCACTATGATGATGCCACTTCCTTCAAACCTACACACGGCACATTTTGTCTTCAAGTTCTATATTTGCGTATTGTGATCCCGTATAGTGGACTAACCTAACCTGTACAGACTGGGAATGGCCTGGCCCAATCATCGGCTGGCAGGCACACAGTCTCAGAACTGCTCAGCGCCCACCTGGGGCCTATTTCTCGAAAGCTTGTAACTTGTAATACAAGCGGAAGTCCTTATCTAATTAATAGTGTTAAAAAGAGACTTCCACTTGTATTACAAGTTACAAGCGTTCGAGAAACGGGCCCCTGGCGGGGCAGGAGAAGGTGACACTGCTTTCGACGCCGTGAGACACCACGGAGATGCGGAAATAATTTACCACTGCCCGTGGCATGTTTTGTCTTCAAGTTCTATATTTTGTGAAATAGATCCCTTTTAGTGGACTTACCTCTACAGACTGGAAATAGCGGGAAAGTAGAAAGCAATCTGGCTTCAGAAGACTAGGGACACGGCGTTGGGAAAATAACCTGTGGCACATTTTGTCTTCTACTTCTATCTTTTTGTGGACTAACCTCTACAGACTGAGAAAGGATTAGCCCAATCACCGGCTGGCAGGCAGACAGTCTCAGAAGCCCCGCTCAGCGCCCACCGAGCAAGGCAGGAGGAGGCAGCCCGGCCGCCGACTCGGAGACCACAGCAATGAGAAAATAATTCACCGTTGCCTTCGACACAGTTTTGCAGCTACAGTATGCTTTACTAGTTTTACTCGTGGAAAAATCCCGTAGGAATCTTCTACAAACTGGTATTTACCTCTACAGACTGGGAAAGGCCTGGCCCAATCAGACAGTCTCGGAAGCCCCTCTCAGCGCCTACCGAGCAAGGCAGGAGAAGGCAGTCCGGCCGCCGACTCGACGACATAGCAATGAGAAAATAATTCACCGTTGCCTTCGGCACAGTTTTACAGCTATAGTTTTACTCGTGGAAAGATCCCGTATGAATTACTTATACAAACTGGTATTTACCTCTACAGACTGGGAAAGGCCTGGCCCAATCAGCGGCTGGCAGGCACACAGTCTCAGAACTGCTCAGCGTCCACCTGGCGGGGCAGGAGAAGGCGGCTCGGCTTTCGACGCCGTGGGATACCACGGAGATGCGGAAATAATTTACCACTGCCCTTGGCATGTTTTGTCTTCAAGTTCTATATTTTCGTAGTCCCTTTCAGTGGACTTACCTCTACCTACAGACTGGAAACAGCGGGAAAGTAGAAAGCAGTCCAGCTTCCGAAGACTAGGGAAACCACAGCGATGGTAAAACCCGGCACATTTTGTCTTCTACTTCTATCTTTTTGTGGACTAACCTCTACAGACTGGGAACGGCCTGGCGCAATCAGCGGCTGGCAGGCACACAAACTCAGAACTGTTCAGCGCCTACCTGGCGGGGCAAGAGAAGGTGACTCGGCTTTCGACGCCGTGGGACACCACGGAGATGCGGAAATAATTTACCACTGCCCGTGGCACGTTTTGTCTTCAAGTTCAATATTTTCGTGGAATAGATCCCTTTTAGTGGACTTACCTCTAGAGACTTGAAACAGCGGGAGCGTGGAAAGCAATCTGGCTTCCGAAGACTAGGGACACGGCGATGGGAAAATAACCCGTGGCACATTTTGTCTTCTTCTTCTTCTTCTTCAAGTGCCATCTCCATCCAGGAGGTCGGCGACCATACGTCCATAAGTCCCTCTGTCTTCCGTCATGCGAATCAAACTATGCAAGCTCTCTACTTCCAACCAGTCTCTTATATTCCTAGTCCATGAAGTACGTCTTCTACCACGCCCACGCTTCCCCTCGATTTTTCCTTCAATTATTAATTGCAGTAGGTTATATTTTGTGTTTCTATATATGTGTCCAAAGTATGCTGTTTTTCTTTTGTTGTCTTCTACTTTTATCTTTATGGACTAACCTCTACAGACTGGGAACGGCTTAGCCCAATCTCGGTCTAGTCTCGGAAGCCCCGCTCAGCGCCCACCGAGCAAGGCAGAAGGAGGCAGCCCGGCCGCCGACTCGGAGACCACAGCAATGAGAAAATAATTCACCGTTGCCTTCGGCACAGTTTTACAGCTACTAGTTTTACTCGTGGAAAAGATCCCGTATGAATTACTTCTACAAACTGGTATTTACCTCTACAGACTGGGAAAGGCCTTGCCCAATCAGCGGCTGGCAAGCAGACAGTCTCGGAAGCCCCGCTCAGCGCCCACCCAGCGGGGCAGGAGAAGGCAGCCCGGCCTCCGACACCACGAGATACAACAGAGATGCGGGGCCGACGCTCGCCCTCTTGGAGTGACGTGTCGTGGACTACTTCACCGCATTCTACGCCTGAAATTTAAATTAAGGGGTTAATGGTATCCCCTGTGAAAAGTACCGCTGTGAATACCCTGAAAAGAAAATTCAAATGTCCATTAACATTGGTGACAGACGTACTTCCGGATTGTCATCACAGTTGAAGGGCTATGATTTTGTATTTTTGTATAAAGCTCGGACAAAACAAACACTTTTGAGAGCGAACGCGAGAAGTTTCCAAATCCTTTTGAGGTTTCTTGGTCACGGGCGACTGAGGACAAACTAATTATCACAGTAACCTAATGCTCGCGCTTCACTGGGAGTGGAGCGGACTTATTAATGGCTCCGTTCCACGTTCATCGCTCGCTAAATATTAGTATGTAGGTGACGGCTGCGAGTCACATGAGCGGTGAAAGTAAAAGGGAGCCATTAATGAGTCCGTTCCCGTCAAGGTGGAAGGCGGGCATAACGCATTATCCTAAAAATGTGTAAGAGATGAGGATGCGATACACGTTTTTAGGACAATACGTTAGGCTTGCCTTCCACCTTGAGCAGAACAGACATGCTAAATGCTGTGTAAATATCTCGTGAACCTACTATGACCGCGCATGATGAAGAAGATGCTTTATTATCCGCATTGTTAAAAAATAACCTCAATATAAATTTGTTTAATTATAAAAACAAATTGATGTTTTCTAATCTTGAATTGATTACAGCGCCCTCTCTAGCAAATTCAACGCAACGGAAAGTTGCCGAGTTTGCGGACGATTATGTGAGGCGATTATCTTAGGAGTGGCTTAAGGCTGTAGTACCTTCAAAACATTAAGTACAGATGTCGCTAGTGATTAGATTCACAATACCATTGGATACATTCGCTAAGATCGACGGAAGGTAGTCTGGTGTAATTGGGAGCACGCTGAGCCGGTAACTCGGAGGAGACGGGTTCGAATCCTGTGACAACCAGTCTTTCGCAGTTGATTTTTTCTATGATAAGCAGACCTGTTACGACATTGTGGGACGATGCTATATGTTTATCAATCGTCTGAAGTATCTAAAAAAATGTAACTAATATAGTTGACTTTCCATCCTCTCTTGGTATAGAAGGACTTTTCAAAACGTACTCTCACAAACGGGCAGCGGAGCGCTCCAGTTTCCCGAAGCCCGGCATATGAGACTCGAAGCACCGAGTAGAGCATTCCCATTGCCACAGGAGAAGCGTATCTCGGTACCAAGTCGCGTGCCTTGCCCGGTGGCCACCAGGCCACGACGGATTGGGAGAGGCAGACAGTGAATAATATCTATCCCCTTATTCATAAGCGTCTCCTAAGGCACTGGTCTCACCGCGAGCTACTAAGCTATGAACTATTAGCTATAAACACGAACAAAACATACGCACTCCCGTGTAAATAAAAGAGACACTGCGATACTCGCCTGGCGGTGATAGCTGATAGCTGGGCGAGTATCGCCGTGTCTCTTTTATTTACACGTTAGTGCATATCTTTTGTTCGTGTTTATAGCTGATAGTTCATAGCTTAGTAGCTCGCGGTGAGACCAGTGCCTAACTTAACAACCCGCGAAATATTGCTTGTCGCTTTCAGTCTTACAGACACATTGATAAAACCAAAAGGGACAAACAATACTTAGCGGCTTGCTAAGTTAGGGTGAAGACACATTTATCAGCATGCGTACGCATTTTGTCTATAGAAAATGTCAGTTTAGTATGGGACCGCGTCCAGCTTTCCGCACGCGTACGCATGCTTACACGTTTCATACTAAACGGCCAATTTCTTTAGACAAAATGCGTACGCATGCTGATATATGTGTCTTCACCCTCAGGAGACGTTTATGAATAAGTGGGCTAGACTCTAGACAGAAATAGAGACCAAACTTACTCTCACAAACTGGCAGCGGAGCGCTCCAGTTTCCCGAAGCTCGGCATATGAGACTCGAAGCACCGAGTAGAGCGTTCCCATTGGCGCAGGAGAAGCGTATCTCGGTACCAAGTCGCGTGCCTTGCCCGGTGGCCACCAGACCACGACGGATTGGGAGAGGCGGACAATGGACATCTGGAAACAAATGAACACTTTTAATAAGTGTAGCGGGCGTATCGTATTAGGGTGCTTAGCCAAGTTGCCAATCGCTAACGCTCAGTAGAATATCGTAGTTTTCCCTCTCCGTCACTCTTAAGTGTAACAATAAAGACAGTTAGTTGCCTATGGTTCATGATATACGATTGAGCGTTAGCGATTGGCAACTTGGCTAAGCAGCCAGGGATATTTATTTCTCTTGATGCTCATTCGCATTAATTATGCAATTTAGATTGAATTTTGTGACTTACAAGTAAATGCTCATAATCACCATGCTAAGCAAACGGATTGGCGATCGCAGTATGTCCACTATGATGATTCTGCGGCCCATTATCAATTTTCTATAAACGACTATTCCTAGAAAGTACATTCCTTAGTCGAGTCTTACAACACGGGAACTGAGGTGGTGACAAATATTTTCTTACTGCCACTCAAGACTCATCGCTTGCTAAACACAACTGACCTTCAACAATAACCTCGACCTGGTGCATTTGGCGCGCTGGTGTCTCACAGCGGTAGACCCCTGAGTCCTCCTTCTCCGCGCTGATGATGCTCAGCCGATACTCCAGCTGACTGTCGCGGCCAGGGTCTGTTGTCCAGCCTTCTGTGTACTTGCGTTCGGATCTGGAAATAACAACATTTTAAGGGCATTCACATGGATCCACAACCATGGATCATACTCTGCGGCCTTACGGCGAACTATGAAGTTCGTATTCAGGGATTTGTCTTTGTCACTCAAACGAAGGACGCATTAGAGTGACAGAAAAAAATCCCAGAAATTTGCGAATTTCGTTGTTCGCGGTAGGGCCGCTGATGATGATGACTGACTGTAATGAGGCAGAGCTGCAGCTCGGCTTTCTCTAGGCCTGACCAGTATGCTTAGCACATGATTGGCGCGACAGTATCTCGCCGCGAGATAGTCTATACGTCCCTCTTTTGTTAATATAGCTAGTGAAGGACGGGAGATCTATCTCGCGGCGACATACTGTCGCACCAATCATATGCTAAGCCTGCAGGTAGTAAAGAGGCTTGTTAACCCAGACGATAAATACAAATTTAAACATAAGCCCATCCATCTTCAAAAATTTGGGTGCATCAATAGAAAAGTTTCTTTCAATAATTAAATTTTTAGTACAGTCTACAAAAATGTGGGTTACCACTTTTCGACTATTCAGTAGTAATAAAGTTGAAAAGTGGTAAACCACTTTTTTTGACTGTTGAATATTTTAATGCTGTCTTTTAATAATCATTTCATTCAAATTGATAGGGTTACATCGCTTGGTTCCCAAGTTCATGTGACCACCTTTCAACTCCGGCATCAGACTAGCTTCATGTTTTATTTATATTGCATTGTTACACAAAGTTTAAACCGCAAAGAGGGTCAAACTTGTAAGATTTAATAAAATACAAACATTGGGATTGATTAAACAAAACAACATTTAAAAGTTTAAATATCAAATCAAAAAAGGTCAGTCTTAAAAAAAATTGAAAGCAACTACAATAACACCGAACAAATGGTATAACACCTGTTTTCTTGTACACTCACTCAGGGTTATTCAGCGTGACGTTCCACTTCGGGTTTCCGAACCTCCTCATCCACAGGCACTCCATGTGCAGCGACACTCCTGGGTAGACCAGCAGCTTGCCGTCATTGGTCTACTCGATGGGACCCCTAGAGTTCCGGAATAGTATCGATGGGGGCTCTATACTCACTCAGGATTATTCAGAGTGACGTTCCACTTTGGATTTCCGAACCTCCTCATCCACAGGCACTCCATGTGCAGCGACAACCCTGGGTTGACCAGCAGACTTTCATCGTTGGTCTACTCGATGGGACCCCTAGACTTCCGGAACAGTTTCGTTGGGGGCTTCTATACTCACTCAGGGTTATTCAGCGTGACGTTCCACTTAGGGTTTCCGAACCTCCTCATCCACAGGCACTCCATGTGCAGCGACACTCCTGGGTAGACCAGCAGCTTGCCATCATTGGTCTACTCGATGGAACCCCTAGAGTTCCGGAACAGTATCGTTGGGGGCTTCTATACTCACTCAGGGTTATTCAGCGTGACGTTCCACTTCGGGTTCCCGAACCTCCTCATCCACAGGCACTCCATATGCAGCGACACTCCTGGGTAGACCAGCAGTTTGCCGTCATTGGTCTACTCGATGGATTCCCTTGGGCCCTTTATACTCACTCAGGATTATTCAGAGTGACGTTTCACTTCGAGTTCCCGAAGCTCATCCACAGGCACTCCATGTGCCGCGACAACCCTGGGTAGGCCAGTAGCCTTTCATCGTTGGTCTACTCGATGGAAACCCTAGAGTTCCGGAACAGTATCGTTGGGGGTTTCTATACTCACTCAGGGTTATTCAGCGTGACGTTCCGCTTTGGGTTTCCGAACCTCCTCATCCACAGGCACTCCATGTGTAGCGACCACTCTGTGTAGACCAGCAGCCTTTCATCGTTGGTCTACTCGATGGAACCCCTATAATTCCGGAACAGAATCGTTGGGGGCTTCTATACTCACTCAGGGTTATTCAGGGTGACGTTCCACTTCGGGTTTCCGAACCTCCTCATCCACAGGCACTCCATGTGCAGCGACACTCCTGGGTAGACCAGCAGCTTGCCGTCATTGGTCTGCGCGATGGGACCGCCGGAGTACCGGAACAGTATCGTTGGGGGCTTCTCCACTGAAATGAGGAACACATACAGGCACAACATTTGCTCGGATTTTAATATGAGAATGTATACATATACCCATCGGGACCTAGGACACCCTAGACTAGAACCATGTCAAAATGACAAGTAGTAAAAGATTTGCATCATTCATTACCTTGATTGATATTTGAACAATGCACGAGCTACATACGAGTATTTTAAAGATAAACGGGTCTTAATCGCGTAAATTTACGTTTAGTTATATCCAGAGGGCTTAAGACCCGTTTGTCTTTAAAATACTCGTATGTAGCTCGTGCATTGTTCAAATATCAATCAAGGTAATGATAATTGTGAAAGTTTAAATTAATATAACGCACGAGCTGATTACTCGTGACAACTGGCACGGAACTGCTCAGTACTGAGTGTAATGGCGTGCTCTTTTGTCCGAGGCCATGGTCAAGAATCATTTTTTCTCTTTCGGTCTAAGTAAGTGAGTAACCTCATTACAATAAACATACATTAAGTCAAGACTTATTATCTATGTTTCAACTATGTATGTATGTTTCACATGTTTGACTTATTATGTATCAAGGGCAATAGTAGAGGTCCAAATGGAAAAAATTGTGCGCTGTGAGTTACAGTTTTGTAATTTTTACCAGAGCTAGAGGGTGTAAAAATAAATATTTTTAGATGTGGAGGGAAAACCAATTCCCCCCCTGAACGAGGGGGGAGGGGGGTGAATGTGCAAACGGAAGGGTTATGTTTAAAATTTTTTCGTCTAATATTTAGACCTACTATTCATTGTTTGGTATCATTTTCATATAAAACAGACACGGGGAATTCCGTTTTGATAATAAACATGAGGATTTTCATATATGAAAAAATAATTATTGGTAAAATAATCACCGTTTTTATTTTGATTGTTGCGTTATATAAGTATTACCAAATAAATATATGAAAATAAAAAAAATACTAAAAGATAGCAAATTTATTGTAGTTTTTAAAAATATATACTTTTTGGAACTTTCCATGCAAAAATAAGTTGTAAAAAAATTGCACCTGTCGCGTACCTCGAATAAAAAAGGGACGTTGCTTTGACTTACGTACATACTACTGCGGGAATTTAGCGATTTAGCGTAAACAAAATACTCCATAATGTCTGTTAGGGCAAATTGCATCAACCTGGGTTAACCAAGCACCCCGGGTTAAACGTTTATTTCACACGGAATTTGATAATTGATAAATTTCTTTTGAAGTAAGTGACTGACCCGGCACTATACAGAGGATATCCGAGACATCAGCCTATGTGATATTAAATAACAGGGCGTCTGGGGAAGACGGAATCATGGCTGAGCATCTAAACCAATCCTTATGGCCCTTCAGAAGTTGTTCAACTCCGGAAGGGAGAACGCCTTAGGCATGGAACAGAAGAGTGGTGGTACTGTTCTTGAAAAAAGGTGACAACGTCTTATTGAAGAACTACCGATCCATCTCACTTCCGAGCCATATTTATAAGATGTTTTCAAGAGTCATTACGAATCGTCTTACACGCAGGCTTGATGACTTGCAGCCTCCCGAACAAGCCGGTTTCCGAATTGGCGTTTCGTAAATGTTATACAGAAGACCGAGGAATAGGTATAACCTGCCCCTCTGTTTAGCGTTTAGCGTTTGTGGACTACGATAAGGGGGTTTCCATGACGTACTAATGCGGTTTAATTTAGGTCGAGAGAAAGGGACAAGGCTATACGAGTCGTGTATCACTGCCCCTTTCCCAGAACCTAAACTGAATCGCATTAGTACGTCATGGTAACCCCCAAGGCCTTCGATTTGATCGAAACTGGGCGTACTGCAGTCTCTTTAACGATACCAAGTAGACTACCGCTATTTCGAAATGTTGAGGTGTTTGTACGAAAGCGCCACTATGTCAATCCGACTCCAAGACCAGAGCTTGAAGCATATTATACTGCAGCGGGGAGTCAGGCAAGGAGGTGTCATCTCCCCTAATCTGTTTACCGCTGCACTGGAAGATGTCTTTAAGACTGGACTGGAAAAGGTGAGTATCAACATAAAAAGCGAGTACCTCACTCAACTTCGATTCGCTGATGATACGGTGGTCTTGGCTGAGACCTTGGAAGATTTCAGTACGATGCTCGCTGACCTCAGTAGCGCCTTCGAGCGAGTTCGTCTTAGGATGAACATGGATAAGACGAAAACTCCCGTTACAATCGGAGACTAAACTCGAAGGTGTAGACGACTATAATATACCTAAGCTACGACACATATTTTCGTCCAATATTCCGCAGTTCTTGAAGACAAAAGTATTTGATCAGTGTGGCAACACACACTGATCTTTAAAAGAGTGATGACATACGGTACTGAAACGTTGTCGCTTAGAATGGGCCTCATAAGAAAGCTTAAAGTCACCCACAGGGCAATGGAGAGGGCTATGGTGGGAGTCCCTCTGCGAGGTCGTATTAGAAATGAGACGATCCGCAGCAGAACCAAAGTATAGCTCCATAGCTCTCCGAATCATTAAACTAAAGTGGCAGTGGGCGGGGCACATTGCACGTAGAACCGATGGCCAATGCGGCGGCCTCGCAGGTGGAAGGCACAGCGTGGGTAGGCCCCCCACACGGTGCACAGTGAAGGTCTCAGGAGTCCGCTGGATGCGAGTGGCGCAGGACCGGTCATTGTGGCAATCTTTGGGGGAGGCCTATGTTCAGCAGCGGACGTCTTTCGGTTGATATGGTAATAATGATGATTTATGAAGTAAACGTTTAACAATTGATTGTCAAATTCCATATGATATAAACTTTTAACGTGGGTGAACGGAGTTAGTTGTTTAGTCCCGGTTAGTGAAAATTACCTTTATCGTCTTTGGTAATGAGATCATTACCTAAACAAAAATGATTACCCATTCCGATTCATATGATCAGATACTATATATCATACATGTGATCAGATAGACCAGATATATAATATACACGCGGTATACAATAATCGATAAAATCTAAAAATAGAATCTGATCAAATAAAATTCTTAATAATCTTAGGTTATTTAAAAAAAGAAGATCAGAAAATATTCAATTTACTTTCATATCAATAAATATTTACAATTGTAATATGAACAATAATATGTAAGTACAAAAATATGTATAATCTATGAGCAGTTGCCGGCACAAAAGTCTCTTTTTTGAGATTACGCGGAGGTTTTTGTTGGAGGTAATTTTTTTTTTCAGTGAATTTTTGTATGAAAGACTACTAAATGTGTATATTTTTAAAAACTGCAGTAAATATGCTGTCTTACACAATTTTTTTTAATTGGATTAGTTTGTTTTTTAATACTTATATGACGCTTAAATTAAAATAAAAACAGTAACTTTTTTACTTTTACTCCAAAAAATCTACATTTTTATATGAAATTGCTCATGTTTATGATAAAAAATGGTTTTTCCAGGTCCGTTTTACACGAAAATGATACCAAACAATGCATAGTAGGCCTTATTAATTAGTAAAAAAATATTAAACGCAACCCTTCCGCATGCACATTCACCCCCCTCCCCCCGCGCTCAGGGAGGGAATTGGTTTTCCCTCCACATCTAAAAACAACTATTTTGAGACCCTCTAGCTCTGGTTAAAATTACAAAACTGTAACTCGCAGCGCACAATTTTTCTCAACTTTGTATGGACCGTGACCCTTACTACAAGCCTTTTAATGCGCAAAACTCAAAAAATCCTGAATTCAAGCCTCAACGCCATCTTATAGTACAAAAAGTTATGTACAGGTAAAATACAAAAAGATAGTGATATAGGGTGTTTTTGAGAACGATGCCCTATAAAGCTTGCTGGTAGTAGGACCTCGTGCAGGGTCCGGCCGGATAGCTACCACCATCTTACCCGTTAACCTGCCGCTAAATAGTTAGTACTGTGTTCCGGTTTGGGGGAAAGATAGCCGGTGTAATTACTGGATAGAGGCAATCCATCTAAGTACTCAGGGTAGGCAGTGCATAGGCGATTTTTTGATTACTATGTCTATGGGCCTCAGTTCCTGCTTTCCATCAGGTGGGCTGAGAGATCAGTTGTTTTAACTTCGACATATAAAAAAAATAAGAAAAATAAAGGGTCAAACTGCACAATAAAATATTCGAAACTTACTGGCATAGTCGTTCTCTTGGTTCAGTCCGAAGCAGGTCGGCTTAGTGCCGTCCCAGGTACTGCCCAGGCATTTCCTGGTCTGAGACCCCGACATTGCATATTTTCCGATGTCACTGCATCTGGAATTAAATTGAATGAAGTTTTAGTTATGGCTCTTTGTTTTCTTGGTGTTAAGATTTGGGGTTACTCTCTTACGTTTCAAGAACGTTCTGTCAAAAGTTCTGCCACTGACTTGGTGGTCCAATATCGAGAGAGACCTGAAGTCGACAACCCAGGACAAACCAGATAAGCCTTGCGCAAAAGCATAAGACCCCAGATAACGGGAGCAGGGATGGAAGAAGAAGAGTTTTACACTGGTTAATTGTAAAAAGTATCTTAATTCAGAGGAAATACAGTTGCCATCCTAATTAAAAGTTCAACTGAACGGAGACACGCTGTTGCGTTACCGAAATCTAGTTCAATTACTCTGTTTATTTTCTTTTCGTTTCATAAAATATTGGTCTTTACTGTAATGTCATGTAAACTTATGTTTTAATATATAAACAAACATGGTACAAATATGATTCCAGGCATTTTCATGCCTTTAGCGAGCGGTGATCGAGTAAAATTGCTAACTTATAAGTGACGATCATCTTCAGAATGTGTTTGGATTTAAATCTGTAAGTACGAGTAGTTATATACGATGATGATGATATTAACTTTAATAACAAAGGAATTGACTGATTTTGATGTTGAAAGAACACACCTTGAAACAATGACAGAGCCGGCAGGGAAGTCGACAGTCTCAGTGATCTCCAAGTCGTTGAAGAAGGACACCACATGCGGCTCTTCGTTATGGTACGTGCAGCTGTTGTTGTTCAGGAGTTCTTCGTTTTGAGCCTCAATCTCTTCTGGAAATCGGACAATGTTAAAGTACAGTAAACGTTAATACAATTTTAATATCAAATTAATTTTGATGATGATGGTGGGAAGCCAACTTTTGGTGGCTACGTTTTTTGATTTACCGCCTTTTTCTACTGAAAAAGTTAGTTGACTAGGGTATAAATACGTAGTGAAAAATATCCAAATTTATCTTTCTAACTACATATCTCAATTAACTTCAGTGAAATCTATACGTACTGAAGTTCATTGTGACTCCAATATGAATTTAGACGATTCCGTAAAAAATCCGAAGGAAAAGAATTAGGCTGCGGCTCCATTGAGGCGGAGAGGAGCGGAGATGTGCAAAATTGGCCAATGAGACCGCATCACAATGTTTCGAATTTTGAATTGGAGAATGTAATTGGTCAATTTTGCACATCTCCGCTCCTCTCCGCCTCAATGGAGCCCCAGCCTTGAGCACTACATCTTGAAATAACATATAAAATTCGAAAATCTTTTTTAACTATGGGGATGTAATATCAGATTGATAGTACTTCCTACCTTTACCAAAATATCAACTTACCACAGTTAAAACTCTTCCCGACCCAATGACCATGTTCACAGATCAGTTTCCACGTCGTTTTCTCCCCCATGATGGATGCTATGCACTTGAAGGTGATTTCTGTTCCATGCGGATAACCCTCCATGACCAGCGTCCCGTTGACCTCAGCTCCATCCCGATATATCAGAGTCCCTTGGACCCTTTGAATAAACACAGTTTTAGAAGCTCTCTCGGTAAGATTAAAAGAAGTAGTAGGTACAAAAGAAGGCAGAAAATAATTTTCTTGAGAAGATTACGCAGAAGACAGAGAAGTCCTTAAGATTTCACTTAGTTTTTGTATTAAGTATATTTTCGAGTAAAGTAACCAAAGATTTTATATCAGACTAATTTTGCATGTGAACTTTAGTTAAGGCTCGCGATATTTACAAAATTGATTCTGATAGCAATCTTCAGGATACGGCATATTTTTATAAGAAAAATGAATCACCAAGTAATGGTTTAAAACCATTACTTTCTAATTTAATTTCCTTATAAAAATCTGGTATTTTAGAACAAAATGCCGCATGCATCTAACATCGATTGACAAAAGAGCAACTAAACAAAGCACGGCCAAGACATAAGAAGCAAACCGCGGCCATACAAACAGCTTTCTTATACAAAACCTTACAGTCACCTAGAAGAATTCGTGTCCCTTAAACTTATTTATTTTCATCAGTTTGCAACTTTGCAACATAATTACAACAAAGTTTATGATTGTGTAAATTAATTATCGAATAGATCCTATTGAATGTAACGTATTCAAAAAATACAAAGTTGCAATCTTTATGAAAATCTAAGTTTAAGAGAAAAAGGAGATAGCGAGACAGAAGAGGGAACGGAATAAAATTAGTAGGTTTGTAGTGTACTTATAAATTTGATTTAATAAGCAGTTAGAGCTTTTATTTGACCATTTGATAAATTTAATCTGAATCTCCGTACCTCTTCTACCTCCAGAACCATGACTCTTGATCAAAAAGATCAGCACGAGTAATTTGCAGTCAAGAAATGTATTCACTATGCCCTGCCTTCTGAGGATTTGACATTTGACAATCGTGGTTGTGAAAAACCATAAAAATTCAAAATTGAATCAGAATCATTGAAAAAACTATTTGATGTTGCTATCTGAATCGATTAGTTTCCTCTAAACTGGTTACATCAGCATCCTAAAAGGAACTGAATTTGGCAGTCACATTTTGTATCGAATTTCTGTCATTTTTATGTGGCTGAGAATGATCGTATCAAATAAAATAATATCGAAAATCCCCATTTCTCTATTCCGTGTGTTCTGATATAATAACAACATTATATTTAGTTAAATTATGTCCGCAAAGTCCTTAAATCATGAATTATTTATGAATTCAAGCCAAAGTTAGAAATTTCTTTTTCATCAGCATGCCAATTTTGTCACATCATTGCAACTTGAAATAACTTTATACACCATTTTATCTTTCAAAAAATTAGTTTAGTATTTTTTACTGGATGGAGACGCAATCAGTCTCGAGGAAACCAAACCACCGGCAATGGTAGATGATGTACTAGTAATGAGTCATGATGATAAAGATAAAGTCCGAACCTAGAAGGCTCTCACCAGGGCTTGGCATCCCTGTACACCTGGGCTCTCTTCAGTCTTCCCAGCCGGCAAATAAGAAATGCAAACTTTGCAAAAACACTATCTTTTCAGCGACAACGCATCATCGACGTTCGAAGTAGGAATATTTTGCATTTGATTCTCATTAAAGTCATATTAATTTGAAAGCATTGCCTTTATAGTTTACAGTTTATGTAACGTAACATGATCCTTCAAGAAAATATAGAAGATCTTCTCGTTTTTATTCTACTTTTCTCATTAAGATAATAGATTAGAATTAATTTCGTATTAAAATTACGTTTATTTGATTTGGAGGACTGACTATTTAAAAAAGTACCACATTCCGATAGAGTGTAGAAGGCATATTTTAAGACCGTAAAAGTCTTAGGTTTCAATCAAATGCAACATATTCCGAAATATTTCGTTCAATATATCGCAACAACACATCAGCAAAATAAACAATTCAAAAATCAAACACCAAAAATCGACGCGACCAAAGCCTTGGTACAAACCATAAACCAAATGTCCTCTGTATGAGATGTCCTTTATGTAATGTTTATGTAAAAAAAATAAACATATAAGCTACAATGAAAGCGCTTTGAAAATAATTCTTGCGACTAAAACTGAAGTTACATATTACATTAGAATGGTATTTCTTTTCAATATAGCTAATTTAAAATCCATACAATCATCAGCTTTTTACACATACATAACTTCAAATGAATCAGTCGCATAACACAATGGATATTATACCTAGTGAACGTAATCAATTAAGTGGTGTGGGTCTGTATGTTAATGTTATTATCCCACATATTTTGAATCTCAATGGTTTTTTCTATTGTTTCCTTTTTGGTCTTGGAAGCATTTTCTTTAACAAAATTCTTATTCGAATTCTTGGAAAGTTGGTTACCTGGCCGGCGGTCCGCACTCAGCTACTGCTTTTCCTTCCAAGTCTGGCTCTAGATCGGAAACGTCTTCTCTGACAATGTCTGAGCCGCTTTGAAACTCCGATGTTGGACGCGGTCTTGACAAGTTAGCTGAAAATGGTGATGTTGGTAACAGGGCATTTGGGTATATTGGTAGAAGTCAACGACATTTACCAAGCTATCCAAAAATTCACGCGAGTTTCACAGGATTTGTCTAATAACGCTGCCACCGAACCAACGCCACAGCGAAACGCTCGGGGAAATGCCTAAATGGATACCTCGACTTAAATATTATACCTACCTATTATAAACAGTGGCACTCATAATACCTAAGGAAGATCGATAGCTCATATCAGTTCCATTAAGTGGAATTGTAGATTCACAAACAAATTTGAACTTTGCAACGACAGTAACTTAGTGTCTACTTAATTTGAACAAATAGCTTATTATTATTATTATAAGCCCATTCTGTCCCACTGCTGGGCAAAGGCCTCCCCCCTCTTCTTCCATTCATCCCGGTTCTGTGCTATATCTGGCCAGTCACTTAAAAAGGAGTCCAAGTTATCCCGCCATCGCCTGCGGGGTCTGCCGGGTCCTCGCTTTGAGTTATGGGGCACCCACACCGTTGATGTCTTGGCCCATAAATCGTCCGGCATGCGGCAGATATGACCCGCCCAGTCCCACTTCAGCTTGGCCGCTTTCCAAGCTACATCCACTATTTCGGTCTTAGAGCGCAGCGTGGTGTTCCGGATCTTATCCATAAGTTTTACACCTAATATGCTGCGCTCCATAGCTCGTTGGCAAACCCCGAGTTTGGACTTCTGAGCTTCCGTTAAAGACCAAGTCTTACAATATATTTAAAACATCACTTTGATATACCTAGTTAGTTCCCGAGTGAACTAGGGATCCAATTTGTTGCCTATAGTTATATCAGAATCAGAATATTTATTCGTATAAACATAGGTAGATATATAAAGGTGGTAACATTTCGGTAAAGTTTTAGAGCGCTATGTTTTACCCACAAACTTGAAGATAAGTATATAAATATTGTAGATATCATGATATAGAAATATAAATAGTTAAATAATTTTTCCCCACACTTGCTCGGAAACACCTACTTCCCTCACTGATTTCAGTGAGGGAAGTTGCATTTTAATCACTTGTGAAGGAAATAAATTGACAGATGAACCGTGAAACGTTCAAAACCATGGAACGTCAAACGCTGGTATGGCTATGATTCGCTGATTCTTTTTTGAGGGACACCATGAAAATTTTATCATACACCAGATTATTTCATTTATTCAAGATAATAAATTAGATTTTTAGTATTTTATAAAAACCTATTGCAAAATCTTATCATATTGGACAAAAACCAGATAGTATACTTTTACATTCAGAACGCAACCCGCTAACACTGACGTCTTGTACGTCAATGTTGCCAACTTATAAAAAAATACTAGAATGTACAGTTTTTTAACGAAAGTTTCCTATGTAATATCTTACTAAAAAGTAGGCAATTTAAGTTTACCTACACATTTTTTAAAATGATTTATGTTTTAGCTGCCGGATACAGATTTTATACTTAAACATCATAGAAATTTTGACAATTTAATTAATGTCGGTAGGTTTCATTGTAATTATAAAAAAAAATCTAGTCATATAGACCTAGTCAATTACTAAATTAAGTTAAACTTAAAAGTCTAAAATATAAGAAAAAAAAACCAGCCAAGTGCGAGTCGGACTCGCGCGCAAAGGGTTCCGTACCATTATTATCGTTGTATCGTAAGATGGCGCTAGCAGTCACGTAAACAATAGCTCTGCGATTATTTATTGTTATAATTAGCATATTACAGCAAAATTGAGATATTTTTAGCTGAGTGTATAAATAAGTGTTCGTGTGAACTGTGAAAATGTTATCCAAGTGTGGGACGAACTATATGTGACATAAATATCAATAATTAACTACAGACTGTAAATGACATTTTTAAGTGTAAATCGACTCA